>CAKNXH010060283.1:195466-273414 GCA_932178445.1 Andricus quercusramuli
ATATATATATATATATATATATATATCCTTGCGGGGGGTTATATTGATACTTGGATCACATGAATTCCTTTTTTTTGGAGTTGATTCTGAATCGAGCTTCAGAATCAACTTCTAACGTAATTTTTGCTGGATAAATAATAATAACAATAATAATACTTTTTGCTGAATAAACTAAAAAGATGAATTCTCAACAAGGAGTGTTAATTTTCTACTAAAAAGACGGATTCACAAAAAGCACATGCATTATCTAGCAGTTAGTTGAAATTTCAACCAAGGAGATTAATTTTCTAACAGAAAATATGATTTTTCGACAAATTATATGCATTTTTAACCAAATAGAATTTCGAGACTAAAAAATATGAATTATTAACGAAAAATAAAATTCGTTACATTTTGATTTAAAAAATTAATTTTTAACAAGAAAAAACGAATTTTTTTACAAAGCAGTAAAATTTTCTACCAAATTATTGAATTTTCGTAACAAAAATTAAAATGTTCCACAAAAGTTGAATTTTCAACCTAAGAAGATTAACTTTCAACAAAAAATGTAATAGCTGAAGTTTTAACCAAAGAAATTTTAATTTCAAATTGAAGCCAGTTGAACACAACTATAAAAAAGCGAATTTTCAATAAAACACATGAATCCTCGATTAAACTACATTAAATTTCAATCAGTTACAGTTTTATAAAAAATACATTGATTTTCTACGAGAGAATACAAATTTTCAACGCAATATATGTATTTTAAACAAAAATTTTACATTTCTACAAAAAGAGATGAATTTTCAAACCGAAAAAACTTTAAAATAATGTTAAAAAAATGAATTCTTAAGCTGAAATATAATAGTAGTCTTTTTAACGGAAAAGAATAAACCTCCCAATTCAAAATTTAAATTCAGTTCGCATTTGAGCCGAAAAAAGGAGAAGAGGGATAAGACTGTGAACCCTGCGATAAATAGGAATTTTGATCATTTTTAGACTAAAGATTAATAGTTGAAATAAATATTGGAGTTCGTTTTTAATACTTTCCAAACATTTTATTAGAAAACTGGAAATTTTTATGTAGAAAATAACAGCTGGCAAACAGCTTGTTAAAATCAAATCTGTGTAACGTTTGTTTTCAGTGATTAGCAGATTTAAAAATATTTTACATAAGAAATGTTTTTTTTCCACGTACCCCCCATGTAAGTACAGCATAGAAAAATTTGTTGAGGCGGGGGCCCCCCCCCCCGTCCGAAAAATTGACGTAATTTATGCACTGTCACAAATAGGAAAAGTGATCATCCAAATATGTAATCACATTTCTGAACACTGCTAATAATTTTTTAAACATCTTTCAAGCAATAATATTCAAAGCAAAAGTAGATATCTCTCGATAATTGAGTTGAACATTAATCATCATGCCTCAATAAAATAAATCTTAATGATATTTATAGGCAACCCTGCTATTTTAATTATTCTTTTATGATCGAAGTGAAATCTACTTTCTTATGGATTATTTTATACACTAACATCGTAACACGACAAAATTCACAAATCCAAATTAGATTTCCAACTATACCTTCTTTTCGGCGCATTAGATGCAAATATTATGTAACTATAGCAAATATGTACTTAGTAATATTAGTACTATTATTCAGCGTATTAATGATAAATTCATGAAATAATAAATGAATAAATAAGGGGTTATCCAAAAATTACGTAAGGTGTTCTTCCGACCCCCCCCCCCCCCTCCCGTCATACGTGAAATACCGTGAGATTTTCTTCGAGCCCATTCCGAAACTTTGTAAGATTTTATAAACCTAGGGAACGAACATAAATATAAAATATGAACTTCATAAATTGAATAAACATGGAACCTTAATGACATTAGCTTAAAAAATAAAATTGGTTAATAAAAATAAGTGGTATGTCATACTTTGTGTAGTCCGAATTTAAAAGTGTGTAGTGCGATACAGCAGTCGCTAACCTGCACCGCTTTCTCTAGCCCCCCCCCCCTTCCCCAAAAACAACAACGCAGCGCCACCAAAAGTAATTTAAAAGAAATAATAAGTATTTTTAGATCTAGAACAATCCTGTTAAAAATTGTGAGAAAATAATCGGTACATTTAGAGAAAAATCAATTTATATTTTCAGAAGGTCCGTCCCACTGTTAGAAATTTCTTGAAATTTTAGTCAGTTTTCAATGACTTATGTCACTGAAATTTCATAAATTTGGCTTTGAAAATTAATTTGAGACCATGTTCATTAATTTTCAGTGACACGGAACTAAATTTTGAAGCAAAAGTTCTTGAAATTTCATAAAATTGACTCTGAAACCCGTTTCAATTGCTTTTACATAAAATATTATTGGAGGCTGAATAAATTTCACTGTGGTTTACGTAAATTTTATAAACATGCATTGAAAATTAAGTAACCTTTTTTATTGAACTTAATAAACCTAAATGAAAATATGAACAAAGTTTTTAAATGATTCATGAAATTAAATTTAGAAGTTTTGTATGTGATATACATTGATATTTTTCACTAACCGTTGTGTAAAAAGCTTAATTCACGAACATTTTCATGAAATTTCATGAACTTACTTCTAACAGTGTAGAGAGCGTAGCCCGATCCGCCGCTAGTCCGAAATCAAAAAGCGTGCAATGGAAAATTCGTTTTATTTTTCTAGCCAAATTTCCAGTTTTCTAACCTAATATTTAATGAGGATTAAAAATGAAATTCATTGTTCATTCAAACTATTATTATTTAGATTATAAATGATTAAAATTCCTATTTATTTATCGCAGATTTATAGTCCCCCTTTTTTTCGTTATTTCACTTAAATGCGAACTGAACTTAGGACCCAATAAAAAAATCAAACTTTCTGGTTGAAAGTTCATTCTTTTCGGTTAAATTAAAAACTATTAAATTTCTTGGTCAAACTCAGCATTTTCGGTTAAAAATTTAATTATTCGGTTAAAAATTTAATTATTCGGTTAAAAAATTAATTATTTTGTTGAAAATTCAACAATTATATTGAAAGACATCCTTTTTGGTTGAAAATTCGTCTACTTATCTTGAAAATTCAACAAACTAATAATGAAATTTTTTTTTCTTTTTTGGTTTGAACATTCATATTTTTTGTGTGGAAATCTCATCTTTTTTTGATAGAAATTTCATGTATGTTGTTAAAAATTCGTACTTTTCGGTAAAAATGTTGTCCTTTTGATTGAAAATTTATGTATTTTGTTAGAAATCCGTCTCTATTTCAATTTCTTTGGTTGAAATCTCGTTAAAAATGTAACTGTTTGGTTGACAATTGAAACCTTTTTTGATTGAAACATCAACTATTACATTTTTTGATGAAAATTTATCTGCTTAGGTTGAAAGTTGAACTAATACTTTCTTAACAGTTCTTTTCCTTGGTTGAGAATTCATAATTTTAGTTGAAAATTCGTTTTTTGTTGTTAAAAATTCATATTTTCGGTTTGAAAATTCAACTGTTGTACAGAAAATTCGCTTTTTCGGCTTAAAAATTCAAGAACTAAGTAAGTAGAAAATTCAACTTATTCAAGAATTTAGTGAAAAATTCAACTATTTGGTAAAATATTCAACTATTTGGTAGAATATTCGTTTTTTTAAATTGAAAATTAATTTTTTCAAATTAAAATTGGACTTTTTCATTTTTGGTTGAAAAATGATCTTTTTTAGTTTGGAAATGAATCTCTATTTATGAAAATGTATATAATTGATTAAAAATTCCTCTTTTTGGTAGGTAATTTAATTTTTGTTGTAAAAAATCAACTATACTTCGAGCTATACTTAGTTAGAAATGTATGTATTTTGTTGAAAATTCGTCCTTTCTGCTTCAAAATTAATCTTCTTGGTTGAAAATTCATTTTTCTCGATTGAAACTTCAACTTTTTTTAAAAATTCTTCTTAATTTGAAAAATTATCTCTTTTAGTAGACATGTAATCTGTTTTGGTTAAAAATGTAACTGTTTAGTTGAAAATGCATCTGTTCTGGTTGAGGATTGAAATATTTTGTTGAAAATGTTTATTTTTTGACTGAATTCAAACTTTTTTCTATCAAAAATGAAAATCTTTTCTCGGTTTGCATATTAACTATAATTACATTTTTTCTCCAGAATTAATCTTTTTTTGGCTTGTTGTTTGGTTGCAAGCTTAACTAATTTGTTAATTCATAAGAAACAGTAAGACCCCCCCCCCGCCCACTTAAATTCTCTTACGTTATTTTTGGATGAACCATGAATAGATTCACGAAAAAAATGTTTTCGGGAAAAATTACATAAAATAGTTAGGGTGGGAGTTAAATCTTACGAGACCTAACAAAGGTGAGTATATAATACATACATAGTTCAAAATGTTAGAAAAAACAAATTTACTTCATTTATGCACTTCCCCGAAAACAAAGGTCAATTTATTCAATTAATAACCCCATTTGTTTATTCAATACATTAATAATGTGTTTAATATTCGAATTTAAACATTAATATAGGTTTTCTAAATTTATTTTTGTAGTTTCTCCAAATCCATCCAATTTCTCAAATTTCTATTAATTTCGCTGAAATCCATAATTTCACAAATTGAGGCATAAAATAGTTCATAAGAAAGTAGATTTCGTTTGGATCTTAAAAGAATCCTCTTTTTCATGTCAGAATTGACAAAATGCATAACATTGACAGAAGTATAAAAATCACAAAATGAAATTTTCTTAATCAAGCACTAATGAGAAGTTGCTTTTCAATTCAAAATCTGCACTTCTTCTTGCAGTGAAAAACAGAAAACCTCGTTTAGAATCGAAAACCTTGAATCATTGTGAATTCCGTGAGCATTCTGTCACTTTCTAAAACACAATTGCACCTTCATGATCCTCATCTCGAAAAGGCATAATAGGATACAGATACTGAAACGGTCGGCCATGGAAGCTGGAAATCGAGTACGGAAGTAAGACGCGTGGGTGTCGTGTGCGCAGGTGGCAGCGCGGGTGTATCTATGAGGCACGACGTCTGCAGGGGTAGCGTCGCGACGCCCTGCGGGTTCTCCAGTCGGAAGCCCCGCCCCTGTAGAAGTCGCCACCAACCGGGAGTCTAACATCAGGAAAGGGAGGAGGAGCTCTCCACTCTACTAGGTTGCCAGAGGAACTTTTCAAGCAAGCCAGTATCTCTCTGACCCTCGAGCGGAGAGTTTCTTATTCCTTTTTTCTTCCGACTCTCAACCTGCCCTTCCTACAAGCTGCTACCAACCATCAGCACGAACCTGCACCACCCGTAGTGATAACCCTATTTGTGTCATCCACGTTTTCTTCAAAGTGTTTCTCGTGCCACAAACAGTAAACCTTTGATGAACAGTGAATGAACATTGGAGTGAATATACATTTTTGTGGAAATTTATGTATAAATTAGTGTACAAGAACTCAAACGATAGTGTTCACAAACTTAAGGCTTTAGGAGTGATTCGCAAAGTTTTAGTGGGGGCTACATATAGAACATTTTGAAAACTGTGTAAGAACCTAGGAGTGCAATCTGAACTGGATCAGTACCGGAGGGTGCTTTGGGCATACCCTCGACTGGGGAAAAAAGTCTGGGGAAGTTTTGAGCATTTCGACGTGTTGAAAGAAAAATTTTAGTGTTTTTACGGAAGAGCATCGTTGGTGAAGATGATGGACACAGCGAAGATGGAGCCTCTGACGCCACCACACACTCCCCCCTCTTCGGGAATTGATCGGTTACACCCGCATGGGACGTCACCTCCCAGGTGGATCAGGAATCAGCAACTACATATGCCTCCTCACCAGCAAATTCACCATCATCAGCAACTCCCACAACAACCTAACGGATACCATGCTGCTTTTTTGGATCATTGGCTGAGGGGTGCAGCTCTCCTGGCTGTGAGAGGTTGTTGTCCCCAGACTCCATTGTCTCCACATCATCATGGACCACCAGGTCATCCAATGCATGCTGGACTTCCGGTTCCACCGCCTGCTTCCTTCTTGACGAAGAGACTTCCTGGTCAGAGACCGAAGAAGCAGTTTATCTGCAAATTTTGCAACAGGCAGTTCACCAAGAGCTACAATTTGCTTATTCATGAAAGGACCCATACTGATGAAAGGCCCTATTCGTGTGAGATTTGTGGAAAGGCTTTCCGAAGACAGGATCATTTGAGGGATCATCGGTAAGTTGAAATTTGTGATTTAATTGTTGCACATTTAGAAATTAGGAAGAGTTTAGTCAGGCTAGATTGCAAATCAATTAGGTAGAATTGGTTCACTTTAGGGACAATTAGGTTGGGATTTAAGGGTATTGAGGTTCTTGTGGGAGTGTTCGGACAGTCGTAAAATGGATTTAGCATAATGGTAAAGGATAATGAGTGGACTGGATTATAAAGAATTGAATGGAATATTTGAAAGTGGAAAGTGAGGACCCATTTGTTTGTAGAGAACTAGAGATTTTGATCTGAGTTTAGTTTCATAGAAGTGGTTATTCAAGAATTATAGGAAAGGTATATAGATTATTTGTTACATTGCCATATACCTGAATTGCTAAATCTTAAATCTTAGGATAAATATGAAAGATGAAAGAAAACTGTTATCATAGTTTACTCTAGGTTCTGTTTCCTTTTAGATTGAAAATAGATAGTAGAAGATTATTTTTCTGCGTAATAGCCATTTCAGGTTTAAGAATTACAAGCAATCGCTTGTAACGTGCAGTTTAAAAAAAAATTATTTTTAACAAGCGTTTTAAAACTATATAGACATTCATAATCTGCACAGTGTAATCTTTTTGTAAGCACAATTTAAAAATCTTTTCCTAGTAAAATTGTTCTTACAATTGTAGATTAATTTTATTCGCGATGAGCATTCAAGCATTAATCGTGTATCAGAAGATCAATTATTTATTTTATTGAGGAACTTAAACGTATTAATGAATGTTTTTATTAATGAATATTATTGCATAATAAGTAATTAACAGAATTAACATTTTTAAATTCTAAGTTTTATTCATAATGTTTCATAGAGGTTAGAAATGGAAAGTGAACCTAGAGATAAAAAATTGTAATGATGAATGTATAATGATTTTTAACCGAAGGAAAAAAAATTGAATGAAATTTTGTGATTAACGAGATTCAATTAAAGATCTTGTATCTACGGTAAAAATGAGACCTATACCAATTTATTTTCCATGAATTTCTAAAGACCTTTTTATATAAAATTCATGTTTTTTGGAAATATTATTGAACCGTTTTAGAAATAAAATGATAATTTTCTTACTTCAATAGTTATTAATAATTGATCACTGATAAAATATTGATGAGAATTGATAATGATAATTAAATGCCACTTCTAATAAATTGTCTCTTTTTTTTACAGATACATCCACAGCAAGGAAAAGCCCTTTAAGTGTGCCGATTGCGGAAAAGGATTCTGCCAAAGTAGGACGTTGGCAGTGCACAAAATTCTCCACATGCAGGAATCACCACACAAATGTCCAATTTGTGCGAGGAGTTTCAATCAACGAAGCAATTTGAAAACCCACCTCACAACACACACTGACATTCCTCAAGATCTTCGAATCGACCCACCAATTTCTCCAGAAAATATCGAATCGATCAGCATCAGTCAAACCAGCGAAAAGACCAGCACAACCAGAAAATTAGGGTTTAGTATAGAAGACATAATGAGGCGTTAGAATCTCTCTAGAAGTTACCTTTAAGGAAACAAGTTTTTTTTTTAAACAGCCAAAAACACGACCATTAGAAATAATTTTTGCTTCAGAAAATAATTTTTAATCGTTCCCATGTCTTTCAAAAAGAATTTCCTGACATTGTCGTGTTTTATTTTATTTCGTAAGGTTTAGTTCATTACTGTAAATATTGTCATCGCCTCATTCACCTTGAAATTATTGTTATAAATTAAAAAAACGTCTCTAAGAAATCGTTGTGCCCCACGTTGATTTAATGTGGACACCCAAGTTTTGAAAGAAATTTGTGGAAAGTTACTAGGCATTATTGTCTCACGTGGGACGTAAATTGTTGTGTAGGTTCACGAAGATTAGGATTATAAAGGAGCTTAGGAAGACTCTTTTTAGCATTTACGATCTGTTTCGACTGAGGATCATCCAAAAGTATAAATGTAAAGTTTTAAACGTAGATAGTCGATAGCTGATATAAAATTGTATGAATATGGAAGAGCCAAATGATGCTAACGTCCTTTAGGTGCTAATCGAGTCTCTTTTTCGTGTCTTCTTTTTCAGACCTTTCTTGTAAAAATTAGGAAATCTCGATCTGATAAGAACTCGGCAAGGGGCCACCTTGCTCCTACCTTTTTTCCAGTGACCTGTAAATAGTTGAGATCAGTGGGATCGTCTGATACCGGATGGCCAAGGACCACCCACACGATCTTTTTGTATATACATATTAGTTATGTAGTAGTAGAAGTAGACTCTCACCTTTTTTAAGACTTTTTGAGACCTTTTTTTAAGACTCGAAGACCCTTTTTAAGCACGTTCCATTCTGTGTCAACCCTCGATGTTACCACTAATTTAAGATCGGTGTAAATAGCGCATATGTATAGAGATACAGTTGCCAGAGGACTCTAGGTGTAAATTGTAAATCCCGCCTGTTAGGTTTCGTCGTCATCTTCATCTTATCTCGAAGCTTGAGAGTCGCCAAGAGCGTTAAGTACCTAAGCCTGTATACTAATTGTAAGTGCCGCCTGTGGACACCCAAGGTTCAGATTAACGTGTAAAGATATGCACCTATACCAAAAAAAAAAGGAAAACTGAGAGTCACCATTCAACCCTAGTCGACTGTGTAGATGTAGTATGTATTGGAGATTTATTGTTATTGACTGGAAATAGATAAAAGTAGTATGAATTCTCTTTCTTAGTTCTTTTCTCCTTTTTCCTTTAGGTTAGTGGATAAGGTAATTTAAATTTTTAATTTTCAGAAAGTAGAACTTTTTTACAACCAGAAAACAGTTTCTTCAATTCAAACACAATTTCTATGCACCAAAGATTGCTATAGGTGTATGATAGGGTCAAAGAAATATTTCTTTAATTTAAAGAAATTTCTATATATTCAAACATTCTTTTAGATTTTAAAATTGTTGTGTTAATGGTTATATTATCTGGTGTAACGTTTTTTATTTATCATAGCTGAAACATTTATTACGAATAACAATTTTTATTAGTACAATCAAAATTTTATTTTTGCTAAATGTAATGATAGTACCAATCTTACATGAAAGTAAGGATTGTTTGGTTAGGTTTTGACTGTACTTTAAATTATAAATATAAAAAATCTTTTTTTATAAGGAAATGATTTTCTTGGTTGAAAATAAGGAGATTATATGAATAGTTTATTACATTTTTCCGCTACATTATTTGAATTAAAAGAACATTTTTTTAAATGGCAGAAATAGTATTAAAAATAATGTAATTAATTCAAAGAAAAATGTCATTATTAAAATTGTTTACTTTTTTTTAAAGCGAAGAAGTTTAAGAAGTGATATCTTACATTAGAATGAGTTTATGTGAGTAAAGAATCATGTTTTGAAATGGGGAATTTATTGTTTTTGTTCTGTTTTGGCAAATAAAATTGTTAAACTTTTATAGGTCCTGAAATTTATATGTGACCTTTTTTTTCAAAACTTTAGTAATTTTGTTTCAAGGCAAGTTTCTTTATTGAACCGTGCACTGAAAAAAGGATTACTTTTACCAAGTGAATTTTAATTGGCTGAAGTAAGTGAAAGTCCTGATTATTTTCAAAGAAATACTTTTTTGAGGCAAGTAAATATATGCACTTTGAATAAAAAAAAGAATTTCTTTCAGCCAGACTAATGTCAATAGGATTAAGTTAACATTGTTATATTCAAAAATATGACCTATTGGTCAGAAGGAAATATTTCTTTGATCAAGGCAATATTAATTAAAGACAAAAATATACAGTTTCAAACAAATAAATGTTCGAAATGAATGTGCCATGAATGGAAATAAATATTTCTTTGAAATGAGAATATGAGACTTGATAGAAAGAAATATATTTTAAAGTCAAGCAAATATTTTATGGGCTCAAAAAACTACTTTTAAATGGATTCTTTCAGCTTTATAATATTTTTTATTAATATTTATAATTATAATTAATATTGTTATTATTATACAAATTTAATTTAAAGAACTCATTTAATTTGAAATCTTGATGAACCTGAAACAGAAAAATTCGGTGAATAATCCACCTCCAGCAGGAATCGAATTTGGATCCGTCGAATGTCAAGTCCACGACGCTGTCGCAACATGGAAATTCTAAGGCGGAAAGCCGCATTTAATCCACACTATAAATGCCAAATAAATATGTTTTTAAATAAAAAACATGGATATTGAAGTGAACAACATATTTTTTGATCTAAAGAAGTATTCAATTGAAACAAATTATGTCAAATTAATTTTAAAAAATATTATTTCGTTGGAATAAGTGTTTATTTGTTATGAATAATTTAATTCTAGTAAGAAAATGAAGTATTTCCTTCAACTGAAGAAATAAGTATTCATGTAAACATAATATATTGTTCATCTAAATAAATGCTTCATTGGTATAAATGTGTCTGGTTTAAATAAAAATTACTACAATTAAAGAATATTTTCTTGGTGCTAAGAAATAGGATTCAAGTAAATGCATTTTCTTGGTTCCAAAAAATAATTTTTTAAAGTGTAACTGGCACTTCAGGTAAATTTGTATTTTTGTATGCAAAGAAAATTAATTATGATAGGTATTATAATTCTTAAAACTGGAATCGAAAACTTTGTAATTGTTATATCGTGTAATTTAAATCTGCAGCCTGAAACATCCCTATTAGATTTATAAATTTTTGTTAAGTTTCAATTGCAACATAATCAAAAAAAAATATACTATAACATTTTTTATATAATAGAAAATTTAAAGGCTTTAAGAAAGAAGTATTCTACAGAAATATTATAGAAATCGAGTATGATTTGGTTTAACAATTTAATATGATTGCACCTTTTTCAATGAAGTACATACAGTAATATAATTTTTCATTACAATAAAATTGTTAAACTGAAAAACGCACGACATGAAGTCAGGAGGAAAAAAACGTTGATTTTCAAAAGCCCTAGAAGTTTATCATAACAACATTTTGAATTTTCATAAAAATCAAAAATGCAATTTTTCATTGCACAAAAAAATAATATTTTGTGATCAAACAATGCAAGGTACAAAGAAAGATGAATTAACACTGCACCAAAAAGAGATACAAAAATTCGTTATTCGTAAAAAGCAACATTAAAAAAAAATGAGTTTTTGAATAAACGACACAAGCTACAAAAAAAGAAAAATAATTAGACTAAACTTATTCACCCCAAAAAGATGTATGAATTTGTTATGAATCATTTTTTGATGGAACGCGTAGTTTTTGTTTGAATCGTAAAAAATAACGTTGAAAAAAATACATACATATATTTTTGGAAAAACCACCCAAGAGACGAAAAGAAATGAAAACGCTCAATCGAAAAAGATCTACGAATTTGTTATAAACCTTTTATTTAAAAATACATTAAAAATAAACAAATTAACTTTTTGGAAAAGCGACACAAGCTACAATAACATTTTATGGAACAAAATTTTCCGTCTAAATTATATCTACAAATTTTCTTAGCACCACTTTGGGCTAGGATGCATATTTTTGGTTTAAATTTAATGTTTTAAAATTCACTTAATTTGAGTCTGCTTTGACCCATGGAATTGTTTATTTATTCAACGCTTCTCGTTCGATCACCGAAACTGAGCAGCGCTTTCCTTGGTTATATTCGGATGGGGGCTGTTCACTATTAAATTAATACTAATATATTTGAGAAAGCGGTGGACTGATAAATTTTCTTTCATTTTCCTAAATTTTAACATGATCTTTTATTTGGTATAAAAATAAGAAGACTACTTGCGGGAATCGCCCTAAACATATTTAGAATTTTAGAACAAAATGCTTACCAATAATTAGGAATTATTTCGTAATTTTTGTATATTGAAGAACACTGGAAAAGTCATCAACAGTCATTTAACGTCATGTACCTGCTGGGATAAGGTTCAGTTTGTGGTGGATGATCATCACTAGTCTGAAAATAAAAAAAAAGTTGTACATTTAGTGACGCTTTATTTCTCCAATAAATTTTTGCCTGCTCAACTTGCAAATCGCACTGAAATTTTTTTTATAATTGGTTTTTGAAATTTTGTATTTTCATTTTCGTGTAAAACAAGGACTTTTTAAAAAAATATTTCAGTTCATTCCGCCTCAACTACCAAATGAATCCGCGAAAATGGCACTAATATTCGTTGCAGATTCGACGATCTTTACCTTGATACCTTTTGCAACCAGATTGGTCGCTTCTAACTTGAGCCACGGTTCGCACTTTGCAATAATTTTTATATTTTTTCTGGTAACTTTACATAAATCTTCGGTAAATTTCGAGATATTTTTTTAAAGTTTCAGATAATTTTCAAGAATTCAGTTTGTGAAGTTAAAGACTAAGTCTGTAGTTTATTCTTCGCAAGTTTCCATCGTAAGTCAAAGTTTCTATAAAAGTATCGTCAGGCCTCTTTATTTTATAGGAATACACCACTGTTCCTCACCAAAAAAGGCTTAAATAATAATTAATCAACGCCTCCTTTACCGTATTGATGGAAAATCTAGAATCGTTGACACACTATCAAAAATTGTTTAAAAATATTTCTTGACGCAAGTTTTGTTGATTGAAGAAGGCGGTGATAAAAAGTCGAATGTCCAAAGAACATTTTGGCAAAATTCGAAACGAATATCTTCTCTAATACTTGAAATATCGAAAGAAAGAAGCGTATAAAGGTAAAGTAAATGGCAGTCTGCCCAGAGGCAGAACGCGGAAAGAATGGGTTGAATGTGTAAATGAGACCTTAATCCGAAGAGACATATAAGAAGCCATAGAAACACTAGAGCTTGCATGAAAAAATGCATGGACTTGAAGGAAGCTAGAGAGCTGTATGCCAGGACAGAAAATTGTGTCTACAAATAGTTGATAAAAATAGTGTCAGTAGAGTGAATGACGCCTAAAACAAAAGACCTTGGATAATAATTGGCCGGCGTGGGGAACCTCACATGACGACCTTGTGAGGGTCTTCACTTGGTGTTATCGCTAGAGAGATTGATCAGCAACCTGGGTCGGACCAGTGTTGCGAAACGAACGTGTTTTTTAAATAAATAATACAAGAATTCTAGATCAATCTGAAAAATCTATACCTTCTTCCTCACATTACTCCTTTCCTCACCGAGCCTACCCCGAAAGGGAAATGGCTTAGTTGTATAATCAATTAAAGTATAGCTTAGTAATTTCGTATCACACTTATCCCTATCGACATAAATTGTTCCAAAAGAACTTTTAAACTTTTAAAGTATGAGTTCTTACAGATACTTTTGGTACAGAACACATTTTCTGCCTCGACTTACTTCGAAGATTTTGCAAGTTTTGATTCACCTTTTACGTTATAATGTAGATTTAATTATATTGCATTCGGAAAATCATAATAAAGCAACTAAAATTATAGAGATCAGCTACGCTTGAAAGGAAGAGAATGGACATGGGATGTGACAGTTTTCCAGGTTATATTGTAAACGTTTACCGACTGTATATCTTCCTCATGTCGCCATTAAATAATGTATCTATTGTTTACTTTAATTTTCCATTTGAGGGTCAAACTTGAATTATTTTTTTTTTTTCAAGGAATGTAATCAAGTCCAAGGGCGGATCCAGAAAAATTTTCTGAGGGGACGATTGTGAATTACCTTCAAACGAAGTATGTGAGTTGGGGGGGGGGGGGTCTCCCAAAGATTTGAAAGAACTTTTCAAATTGAATATGATAAGGTGATGTATTCAAGTTTATGCATATTTTTCCGATACTAATGGGCCCGAGTGGAGAGATTTACATAATGAGTTTGTGAAGCTTTTCGCCTGGGATGTTTGCTAGAGAGATTGATCAGGAACCTGGGTCGTAGCAGTGTTTCCAAAAGAAAGTGTTCTTTAAATAAATAACACGGGAATGCTAGATTAATATAAAAATCTATACCCCCCCCCCCTATAGCGCTTATACGTTAAACCCCCTCATACCTAATATCCTTATACCGCATCCTACAAATCCCTTCCTCACTTTTCTCATATGAAGTCCATGATCCCCGGCTAGGAGCGAGTGACTGAGTGAGTCACGCTTACCCCGAAAGGGATTTGTCTTAATGATATAATAATAATAATAAAAATTATTATCATTACAGTGCTCACATTGATTATACCATTAAGCCATTTCCCTTTCGGGGTAGGCGTGACTTGCTCGGTTGGAAAATAGTAGTGTGTAGGTGGGGGTATAGATTTTTTTTAGATTCATCTAGAATTCTCGTGTTATTTATTTAAATGACACGTTCATTCCGCAACACTGCTCCGACCCAGGTTGCTGATCAATCTCTCTAGCGATCACCCCAAGTGAAGAGCCTCAACAAATTGTTACGTGTGGTTCCCCACTTGGGCCCATCAGTATCCAAGGTCTTTGTTGCGGGCGTCATTCACTCTATTGTCACTCTGTTTACAAACTATTTGTCGCCACACTTTTCTGTCCTGGCATACTGCTCTAGCTTCCTTCACGTCCATGCATTTTTTCATGCAAGCTCAACAAATCCGAAAGCCCGTGCATACTTGGAGTAACGATTTTTCTCTCCTGTCTTACATGGGGTACAAATTTGGTTAAAAATCCACTTGTTATGTTGAAAATTTATAATTTCAGTTGAAAATTCAACTGTTTGGTTGCAAATTTAACGTGTTTGTAGAAAATTCGTCTTTTTGGCTTGAAAAATCAACGATTTGGCGGTTTTGGAAGTATTCCAATTCTGGCTGAAGAATTATATTTTTTAGACTGAAAATTCAACTAATTGGTTGGAAAAAATTATTTTTTAGCAGAAAATTATTCTTCTTGGTTGTAACTTCAAGTATTTGGTTAAAAATATATGCATTTTTGTTGAAAATTCGTATTTTTTGTTGTTTTACCTTTTTTTTGTTTGTTAAAAATGCATCTGTTCGGTTAAAAATTCAATAATTTTCTGAAAATTCATCTTTTTTGGTTACAGTCAATTGTTTTTTATTTAAAAATAGCGGACCCGACAGACGTTGTCCTGTACACGCGTCTTAAATTTGAAAATTTTAAACTTTTTACATTTTCAAGTGGACTGAATTGTGAATCTAAACCATTCTCAAATCCACTGGAACACACACACACAATTTCATCAAATTCGGTCCAGCCGTTCGGGAGGAGTTCAGTCACATACACACGTACAGAAGAATTATATATATAAAGATTTAAATATTTTTATTGAAATAACAGAAAAAACTGAGAGTAAGAAATGTTGCAGGTAATGTGCGAAGTGGGATAACCGCCAGGAGGGTAACTGCGACTGGGGTAGTTGAATCGCAGATATCTCTGGCGGGCTCCGCTATAGGCAGCACGTTACAGGCCTGTAACCACGGAAGATTTGGGAGTAATCAGCTGATATTATTGAAAATTCATCTTTTTATGTGGGAAATTCAACACCTTTGTTGAAAATTGAGCAACTATCTGGAAAATTCATTTTTTTGGTTAAAAATTCATAATGGTAGTAGAATATTCATCTCTTTGGTTGAAGAATGAAGATTGAACTAATTTGTTGAAACTTTTCATTTTTGGCATAAACATTAATTTTTGTTTAACTGATAATTTAACCATTTGGTTGAAAATGAATTTTTCATTGAAATTTCGTATTTTTGGGTTGAAAATTCAACATATTCGGTACAGAATTTATCTATGTGGTAGACAATTAATTTTTTTTATTACTAAATTGCTGTCCGTCTTTTTTGTTTAAATTCAATTGTTTTTTATGTGAAATAAAAATCTGTTTCTGTTGAAATATGAAATATTATACTTTTTACTTTAGATTGATCTTCTTGGGCTGAAAATTGAACTGCTTGGTATTGTAAGTTCAACTACTTTCTCAAAAATTAATTTTATTGGTTGAAGTTTCATAATATTTTAGCAGAACATTCATCTCTTTTGTTAAAAATTAAACTACTTTGTTAAAACTTCCCTTTTTGGCGTAAAAATTAATTTTTTAAACTGGAAATTCAACTATTAGGTTGGGAACGAACTTTTTTGTTGGAATTTTATATTTTTTGGTTAAATCAACTGTTTGGTTAGAAATGTATGTATTTGGTTACAAATTCATCTTGTTTGGTGAAAAATAATCTTCTTGGTTTAAAATGCAACTATTTGGTTACAAGTTTATGTATTTTGTTGAGAATTTGTCTTTTTTAGTTTTGTACAAAACACATCTTCTTAGCTCGAAAATTCCACTAGTTGGTTAAAAATGTAAGTACTTTATTGAAAATGCATCTTTTATAGTAGAAAATCAATCTTTTTTCACTTATGTATGTACTTATGTATGTACCTGTTAAGCATATTTAAATTTTGTTATTTGTTTCTCAAATCTCGGAGGGGGTGGGGGTCAACCATCCCTTGAATCCGCTGTTGATCAAGTCACGTATTAAATTCGAATGCAATATGCGACTTGTAACAGAAACAAATGCTTTCTCTTTCGGACGTTCTTTTCCATTCGAGTTCGACAGCCCCATTGGTCCATTATGTGTACACAATTTCAGACAATAGCGAGCAGTTAACCTGCTTGCAGGGCAGTTAGCACTGTTTAACTTTAATTAATTCTCACCCCCGATACAATAAAATATAATGAAAAAGCGTACAAACATCGTTGGCACTCGACTCATCTCTTCTCTCTTCTCTTCATTATTTCTCTCTTTCTTGCATGCATTCTCTCTTGTTCTTTTCTCTTTCTTGCTTTCTTTCTTTCTTTCTATCTTTCTATCCTCCACTCTCTTATTCCTTTTTTTGTTTTCTTTTATTATCGAAGAAACTTGGAGCATTGTTGCATCGTTATCCCCATTCTGATCGTAAATTTCAAAGTACTATATCGCCCGTTTCTTTTGTATTTTTCTCCACTCCGGTTCTTCAATTTATGTGCCTCTTATCAAGCGTAACAAAGTACCTAATAGAACAGTATCTTTTTATCGAAATCGTATAATACACGGTTTATTAACATTGAAAATTTAGCTGGAAGAAGTTGAGTTCTGAAAATCTATAAAAGTAACTAGTAATTAAGAAATGAAAGTAAAGTGACGATGAAGTTATGATCCGATTTTAATTGAAGAAAAATCAGTGATCAAAACACAATAAATCGATTCAACTTCTATAAATGTGAAAATTTGAAATTATTGGGTCAGGTAAATAACTGATTGGTTAAATAGTATTTGTATGATATTCTATTTTTTTTATGAAATGTATAAAGGCATTATTAATCAATGAAAATTTGCTGATTTGAATCAGTGACTAACTTTTTCAAGATTTTAATCAGTGAAATTTCACGGAAAAGCCTCCCCAGAAGGAAAATTAAATTCATACAAAATTCGGCGTTTTTTATGCAAAAAATAAGAATTTTTCATATATAAATATCTCATAATTTTAACGATTTACACTACAGTGGGAAGTATCCCGAACATGAAAAAAAAAAAATAAATAAATCTAGTGTTGCCGTCCGAGACGAGAAATACCGATCCTGGCTCGCTTTCTTCTCGTTCGTTCCTCGATTTCGTCTCGGTTTCCCGGGTCCATTCCTCGTTTTGTCTCGACGAATTCTTCCTCGTCCCGTCTCGTCCTTACTCGTTCTCGCCTCGGGTTTTCCGAGAAATGCGACAGATGTGCGCTAGTGGAGCGGACAGCTCGCAGGAGCGTTCTTTGGCCACTTTGACGCGCTAATCCTAATTAGCGTTCTTTAATGAATATGTAAAGTCGAAATATGATTACATATTATACTTTTTTGTCCATTACTGATTAATTTTATATCAAAGACGATTTTTGCCAATTATAAGAATAGAATATATGAAACAGAAAGGTGAAAAGATAGGTACATTTTCAAGTCATTTGGAGTTTGAAGAATTTAACACTAATTATTATTATTATACCATTAAGCCATTTCTCTTTCGGGGTAGGCGTGACTTGCTCGGTTGGAAAGTAGTGAAATAGGTATATAGGTATGAGGTAGGTCGTTATATGGGTATAGGGTAGATGGGTATATAGGTGTTAGGTATAGATGTTTTAGATTGATCTGGAGTTCTCGTGTTATTTATATAAATGACACGTTCACTCCGCAACACTGCTCCGACCCAGGTTGCTGATCAATCTCTCTAGCGATCACCTCAAGTGAGGAGCCTCACAAAATTGTTATGTATGGTTCCCCACTTGGGCCCATTAGTATCCAAGGTCTTTGTTTCAGGCATCATTCACTCTATTGTCACTCTGTTTACAAACTATTTGTCGCCACACTTTTCTGTCCTGGCATACTACTCTAGCTTCTTTCACGTCCATGCATTTTTTCATGCAGGCTCTTGTATTTCTATGGCTTCTTATGTCTCTTCGGATTAGTGTCTCATTCACAGATTCTAACCATTCTTTCGGCGGTCTACCTCTGGGCATTCTGCCATTTACTTTACCTTTATACACTTGGTTGGTCAGTCGTTCATCTTTCATTCTTTAGCCGGGTTTACACCAAGCGAGCATCGTTCGCGAACGTTCTCGAACAGATGCTCTCTCGGTGTAAACGCTTGCCCGTACCGAACAGTGTTCGCGAACGCTGTTCGCGAACGTTCGTTCGTGCTCGTCCGTGTTCGGCCGCTTGTCGGTAAATCGACGAACCATCAAAGGGATTCAGAGTTCGTTGCTCGTCCGGTGTAAACGATACTTCGACAGGAGCACGCACAGCATTTTTCGGAGTGCATCGAGTTCATTGTTTTTATTCTAAAACATGGAGTGGGACAACGAAAAGTGCCTGGAAATAATTGGCTTGTTCGAAAAGAAGGCAGAGCATTGGCAATCTGACCATAAATATTACCATAATAAATTTAAAAAATACGATGCTTGGGAAGTCTTTATCGTAGCTTGGGTTATAAACCATGACCCTTGCGTATTTCTTGAGCAATGTTCAATTTAGCCTTTACTTAAAATTATATTGCAGTAATACTTATTATTTTTGTATAATAATTGAGAGTTTTGAAGAATTTATGAAGAAGGTTTGGTTTCGATTGATGCCTCTTAATTTAAATTATAGGTGCATTACAATGTGAATTACAACTAGAAGTTCTAAAATTATAATGTAAATTGTATGTAAAATTCACGTATTTGGTTAAAAAAGATTCTTTTTTGGTAAAAAATTAATCTTTTTGGTTATAATTTCATTTCTTTGGTTGAAAATTAGTTTTTTTCATTGAAAATTTAACTATCATATTGAAAAATTATTTTATGTGCTAAAACGATTTCAGACAGTATCACTTTTGACGCAGCACGGATTGGCAGCTTTGATAATGTGGGTGCCATGTTCGTGCACTTTTGTCGGAACACGGACGAATGCTCGCGAACAACTGCTCGGCTGTGCTCGGCTCGGTCAGTGTGAACGGGAAGCTCGTCGCCTGTTGACGAATGCTCGCAAGCATTCGCAAACGTTTGCGAACGTTCGCGAACGTTCGCGAACGATGCTCGCTTGGTGTAAACCCGGCTTTTCAAGATGTCCGAACCACCTTAACTGATTTCTTTCCCATATGTCAATAGTGTCTCCCTGTACCACATTCTTTGAAATTAAATTTTTTATAATTCAAAGTAGAATTTTAAACTTTTGTGGCATCTAATTTCTACGGTTGGTAAATAAAATATATTTGTCGGGACATTTACATTTACATTTAAGTACCCACTCAAATCACTTTGACTACTACATATTTTTTAAATTGTATGAAATTGGAATGTATAGAAAATATTAAAGCAGTCAGTAATATTAAATTCTTCGTAGTTGATGTTGTGATTGGCTTTAGGATCCAGAAATAAAAAATGCTTGATTTTTTACAAGTCAAACAGACGTTTCGACCCAGGTGGGGGTCCTCATCAGTGCTTTATTCTAAAAAAATGATTTTACATAGTACAATTTTGGCTATTATATTTTCGGCCTAGCATATAACTCAATTTTGCTAAGAATTTTTGAGTAATACACGTACTAAATTGTTTAATGGATGAAAATTTTTTCAATGAAGGTAACGCGACTCTCATTGCTTAAGGACTAAGCTCTTTGACACACTTACTATTCGATTCTGGGCAAAGTGACATAAATAAAATGTTGTACTACGAAGAGAAGTAATATTCTTAACAAATAATCTACGTTTTATCAAATTTCGATTCTCACCATTTAAAAAATCTACATTTATTAAATTTCGGTTCTCATCAATCTAGTCACCAGATTTTTTGTGCAAGATGTAGATCAACAGATAATATTATTACGAAACAACTATTATTCAAGCGCAAACTAACCTTGTATAAGATGGCAAGTTACATTTTATTCCATTTTTGTCTCTCCTTCACTGTCACTCAAATACAAGATTTTGTTATGTCAATTACAAGTACTATGTAAAATAATTTTTCTAGAATAAAGCACTGATGAGGACCCCCACCTGGGTGGAAACGTCTGTTTGACTTGTGAAAAATCAAGCATTTTTCATTTCTGGATCCTTAAGCCAATCACAACATCAACTATGAAGAATTTATTAATCTAAAGGATCAATATAACCTCCCAAATTAATTATTAGTCAGTAATAATACTCAGAAACTCATATGATCATCAAACAGACGACTTCATAATTCGTCCCTGCGAAATTCATGCATCTGTATTTGTATATTCAGGTATATATGTTTGTATATTCATATATATAAAAATTTATATAATTCGGAAATGCATTAGCACTGAAAATTTTCCTTTCAGGTCCCTTATAACCTTTATAACCTTTATTTATATAACCTTTATCGCAGAGTTTTGAAAAGATCACGAATTTGCAGATTTTTTATTTGCGCTCAGATGGGTAAAATTAATTTTTTGTATGAAATATTTCTCAATATTTCACAAAGATTTCAAAGATTTTGATAGAATTTTAAAAGATTCCAAATATTCCACAGAAACTTCAAAATTTTACACACTTTGAAAGATTTCAAGAAATTCAAAAAGATTTCAAACTATTTACAAGATTACACAAACATTTCGAATATTTTCATGTTTTCGAATTGATACAACAGAATTCAGAAAGATTTTACAAATATTTCAAAGAATTCATAAAGCTTTTAAAATATTTCTCATAATTTCACAAAGGTTTGAAAGATTCTGATAAAATTGTAAAAGCTATCCGCTCTGCTAGAGCACATCCGTCGCATTCCTTGGAAAAGCCGAGGCGAGAAACGAGAAAGGACGCCACGAGACGAGGAAGAATGAGACGAGACAAAACGAGACGAGGAATACCGAGACAGCAGTTATGGTTCGTCTCGTCCCGTCTCGTTCCTCGGGATTTCTCGCTCGGCGGAAACACTAGAAAATAATTATCTCTATGCATTGTATAATACGCGAGAAAAGTTTGACTTAAGTTGGAATTACTTTCAAAGTTTCTTTTTTTCTACAGAAATAAAATTTGAAAAGAATATTAGGAGTAAGCGCTGATTGCTAATTAATAAAACCTTTATAAATATTGATTAATTACGATAAGTAAACAAACCTGCTTTCAAATGGAGATTGAGTTGATGAAATCAAATTTTTTTTTGTAATAGATATAGAGTCCAGTTTTGAAACATCCCGAGAGTATTTTAAGATGAAAATTAATATAATTGATTGGACTTTCATTGGAGAAAGCAGAATCTTGTAACTCATTATTATTTTCTAGAATACTACTAACCTTTTTAAAAAATAATTATTTAATTGATGCAAAATATGGGATGTCATACAGCAATTATTGAATGAAAAAACTAGTAAGAAAATCTTAGCAAGATCTATCATATGCTTTTGTCAAAAAAGCTCAGTTGATTATCCTAATTTCAATTTAAAAATGTTCTTCGGGTGCCAGAATACAATAATCAATACAAAAAATTGATTAGCAACTTAAATTTCATTCAAACTTTGTTCATTTGCACCATATTTCATGAAAAATACTTTAAACAATTTTTATTGAATCAACCATTTATTTTGTTTAACTATATCTTTTGGTTGATTGCCGTTTTGATTTTCAAAATAAATAAGTGGAGAACGCATTTCTCCTGAGAAAAATCACTAATTTTGATTATTTATTCATTCATACTATTTCCGCAGTTAATAAATAATGCGTGTGTATATATTTTTTTCATTTATTCATGTCCCACCATGCCGGTAAGGGTTAATATTTTTTAATCAATCAAAATTTGTTTGATTCCAAATTTTCAGTGATACAGCTAAACTTTCATGTTTTTTTTTTAAATTGGCTGTTTGGTGAAAGAACTGAAATATCATAATATTGGTGAAAATCTGTTGATAAGTTCGAAACTGTAAAATTACACTAATAATACTAATATATATCAATATTAAATTGCTTATACACATTCAAATATTTCTGTAATATAATCTTTGAAGGGTGTCAGTACAGACTATGACTAGCAAAATTTTCTGAATATCTGCGCGATTGCCAAAATTTTCACCACTTCAAGTCCCAGTAATTTTCCACTTTTCTTTCGAATAATAATATTAGCCTTATACCTTTAATTTATTATTTATATAATAATATAATAATTAATATAATTATAATGATAAATTATAATAATAATAAATAATAATATATAATTTAATATTAAACTTTAAAAATATATATTATTAGTCCAATATTTTTCGTAAGCTTGGCTTGTAAAAACAAAGTAATATTTCAGTGTTAGTTACAGGTACTAAAATGAGACCACTGGTGGGAACCCAGATTGATTTGTTTTATATTGAAAATATCAGCATGAAGTCAACATATTCAAGAATAGGATACGAAAAAAAAATGATACCGTAAAAAAGTGTTCTCTATTCTTGTTTTTACCTCGGTTTTTACAGTGTAGTCATCCTCTTTTCCAACTCCCCTAATTTTTCGGGACGACTAGACACAACCTAATATATTATATTTAGAATGTCAAAATTTCATAAAATTATGTTTTGAAACGTTGAAGTCAAAATCAAATGAATCGCGAAAATATAATTTTTTCCATATTTTGAAATATTTCATAGTTCAAAATGGTTAACTTTTTGGCAATCGCCCATCTGATCAAATTTAAAGCCATAACATTAAAACAGTCCTGCAAAATAAAATAAAAAAATTGCTCATTAATATTAACGAAAATTTTGAAATTTAGGTAAGTCTTAATTTGATAGTAGAAGCTGTTCAGGTTGTCTGTTCACAAGGGGTATTTCCCAATTCCCATAGGCATATAGAGTAGCAGGTAGCCAGAGGGTGACCTCGTTCCACCCTTCTTCTTTAGCATAAACCCCTCCTCCATGCCTAGGCAACAATTTAATTACAATAATCAGAACAGCAAAAGGATCTTGGGATCTTCGCTGATGACTTCCCCTCGGTTAGAAATAAAAGGTAACCGCTTCTTAAATCTTAAATCAACGTTTAGCGGTTAATAGAAAGTGAAGGGAATCATTGTGGCTCTATATTGTCATCTTTTTTCACAAAATGATTGCTGCTGTTAGTTCTCCTCCGACGTTTCTTGCAAATTATTGTTTTGCGTGCTAAAATTCATTCCAGGATTTAATACCCCATTGCATGAGTATACCTTATCCGACGTTCATTTAATAATACATTAAGTACAACATTGAATAGAAAAAAGACAATAATAATATAAGTAATATCACCGAGACCTGACCTATAAAAATGTATTAACAATATTTTTAACTTTCAATACTATAATTGAGAGATAAGAAGATCGAAAATTTAAAATGGAATTCGATTGGAATTTGGAACAGAAGGGAACTGGAAATTGGAATGGAAGAAGTTCGCAGTTCAGGATTGTACGTAATCAAAAAGCGATGGTCTGACATCTGAAATAATTAGAATTTTACGATGTGCTATAAAATGCCATGGTCCCTGGTGGTGGTCCCAAGAAAGTATTTATATAAAGTAATAATATTTGGGGTCTGATAGGAATTTCGGCGCAGCCGGGGGCGACGACCTACGGAGATGGGTGATGATGAGTGTGAAATGCAGATTAAATGAGCACGAGGAAGCTGAAAACCGTGAAGGAACAATAAAAGAAATGGAGTTTGGTCCTTTTTTCTGGTCAAATTTATTTTCCATGGTGTTTTAACCTTTGATCATTCTATTTCACCTTCTTAAGTTTTTATTTAAAACTTATATATTCTATCCTTAAGGATATTCACTACGTAAGTCCACTTCAAAATTGAGAATTTTTTTAAAGTTCAATTATTATTATACCATTATTATTATTATTATACCGGTGAGGACGGGAGTAAGGTGGGAAAGGGGGTGTAGATTTTTAGATTATTCTAGAATTCCTGTGTTATTCATTTAAATAATACGTGCCGCAACACTGCTCCGACCCAGGTGGCTGATCAATCTCTCTAGCGATCACCACAAGTGAAGAGCCACGTAAAGTTAGCATATGAGGATCCCCACTCGGGCCCATGAGTATCAAAGCTCTTCTGTTTTAGGCGTCCTTCACTCCTCTCTAGCTTCCTTCACGTCCATGCATTCTCTCATGCAAGCTCTTGTGTTTTTATGGTTTCTTATTTCTCTTCGAACTCGGGTTTTATTCACACATTCCATACCATCTCAAAGAATTTCTTTCACATGTGTCAACTAGTGTCTCCTCTACACCACATTCTTTGAGGATTATCTCATTACTCACTTTGGCCATCAGTTTTTCACTGCAAATCATGTGCAGAAATTTAATCTTAATTGCGCACAGATGTCATTTTCCTAACTGTGCACGTGTACAGATGGTCAAGTGACATTTGTGCGCGTGCACAGTTGGCCAAGTGGCATCTGTGCACGTGCACAGTTGGAAAAGTGACATCTGTGCACGTTCAAGTCCACAGGAGCTCATATGTGCACGTCGAAATTTCGACGTGCACAGTTTTCACTCGCACGACTGTGAACGTGCACAGTTACCACTTTGACAACTCTGTATGTGCATTGCCGCCCATGACCTCAACCACCATGCTTTATCCGCTTTGAACGCGATCGAGAAGCGAGGAGTGCGCAGTTGCTAACTGCGCACATTATTTCGGTCACGATAACTTATATTTCTGTTACCATACAGCAATTTTAGGAAACTATTCCTAATTTTCAGATACCGTTTCTGAATGTTAATAAAAATTTAGTAAATTTACTATAAAAGTTATTGAATTTCGTTTTCAGCAACCTAATTTCGTAAATTTTAGTTATTTAGATTAGTATCCTGAATGTGTCGAAATTTTCCAAACATTTCTAGCAGTGTATGCATGAAATCAAAATTTATGGTTCAAAATAACCGGAGGACGTCCCCGAAACACGAAGAAAAGAGACATTGGATATGCAAGCATTTTTGGGTTGAACTATTGTACCAGGCCGAGCATTGTCTTTGATAGGGGTTGCAAAGTTATACTTATCTTCTTTTACTTATTAGGTCACATAAAATCCTATAAAATAAGTGAGCACAAATTCTTTCTTTCATTAAACAATTGGTTTTTCTTTGAAAAAAATATTATAGCTTCTCAGTCTCCAATTTTTCAGAGTAAAAATACCATTGTCGCAGCTGCAACTTTGCCTTATTCATTTTTTCCTTCAAATTGCGAAGTGCTAAGCGGCTAAGTGTCCATTTTTTTACGACTCTTAGCACAAGATTCCCAGAGATTGTTTGCGGTAGCTCCAGTCTTCTTAAACGATCTCTCTCTTGAAGCAGCATAATCACTGGTGCAGCAATAATGACAGGAACGAAGTTATGGAGTGACTTTTCTGAAGTAGAAGCTGCCCAGAATTTTGTACTGAAAGCTAAAAAAGGGGGAGAGAGGGTAGTTATTACGAAG
The DNA here is from genome assembly GCA_932178445.1 of Andricus quercusramuli. Lineage (NCBI taxonomy): Eukaryota > Metazoa > Arthropoda > Insecta > Hymenoptera > Cynipidae > Andricus > Andricus quercusramuli. Next base: position 221,478 of record CAKNXH010060283.1, read on the forward strand.
AAAGAACCATTTTACCACTGAGTCTTTTTCAGGAGAAATTAAATTTCGACGATTTAGACCACGCTTTATTAGTTTATTGCACTCTCGCGGCTGTGGGAGCTTCTCAAAGAATACCTCGAGGGCATTTTTTGATGCCTCTCAGGCATGAATGGAACTTTTTAAAACTTTGATGCCTAAATTGGGGCTCTTTGTTATACTTTTTTTATAAGTTTTGCAATTCTATCATTTTTTTACTTGTAAAACAATAGTCGATAATTAGGGTGTGTTAAAACATTCAAAGTTTCAAACTCTCGATCACCCCGTGGCCTTTAACAATTTTCCCCCCCCCCCCCCCCTCCGAACACCAAGGTTATATTTATTAAAAAATATATATACAACTTCGAGATTGGATTAGAAAATTTCTTCGCTTATGAGACTTTTAAATCCCGTTTTTCTTATTTATTATTCTATTTATTATCCAAAAAATCCTTTTCTCTGATTTTATTCTATTCCTCTTTCATGAAACCCTATTCTTTTCTATCCGAATATATTAAATTCCGTTTTCCTCAATTATTTTTTCTTTAACCTCTATTAATTTATTTTGTTCTTTCCTTCTAGCACTCCCTTCCCTCTTCTATTACGAAGAATCAGTTTTTACCGTATTCCACTTTCCTAGAAATCTATCCATTACTTTCAAACATATTCAGTTTCAATAAAGCTTCATCACTTTTAATTCCCTTCCTCTTCCTGAAAATGCCATTCTTTTCTGCTGTTTCTTATCACACCTCGTTCAAAGATATTATAAACCACGTTTTCTATAATTCGGACCTCTTCAATCCCAATTCATCACTTTATCATGTTTTGGAGATTGAACAAAGATTTCAAATATTTTCATTGTTTTCAAATAAATACAACAGATTTCAAAAAGATTCCACGAATAATTCAAAGATTTAATGAAGTTTTTAAAATTTTTCTCAATATTTCACAAACATTTCAAAGATTTTGATTAAACTTTAAAAGATTCTAAAAGATTTCACAAAAATTTCAAGATCTCACACAGATTTTTACACACTTAAAAAAGACGTCAAGAAATTCACAAAAATTAGAATCTTTCAAGGTTTTATCAAAATCTTTGAAATATTGGTGAAATCTTCTGAAATCTGTTGCATTTATTTGAAAATATTCTTGAAAAATGTTAAAGTATGCAGAATGTTGAACTTTCTGTGAAATTTTTGTCATCTCTTAAAAGACGTCAAGAAATGCACAAAGAATAAAACCGTAATATTATTTTTAAACTTACGTCCATCGCCAACAAGTTTCACTGTATATTCCTCCCAGTGGTCAGGTGCTTCCATTTCAAATTCGATCATTTTATATAAGATCGCGTTGGTCTTTTTGGTATATGGCGGAGGCATAAATTTTGTCACGTACTTTTTCTTCATGGCGTCATACCTCAGCCATCGACTTGTCACGATATCAACGCTTCTTTCTTTTTTCGGGCCTCTTTTGACGAACTCGACGAGCTGGAAGGGACGAATGATTTCTACGTTCATTTCCTTTTGCTGGGAAAAAAATGTTATTACCATAAAGGGCATAATATTGCGTGCACTGTAAACAAATTTTCTGTGACTGAACTATGTTGGAAAAGATTACTAAAATCACCAAAATTAAAAGCAGGGATTTCAAAAGCTTCAAGTACTTTAAGTTTAAGAATTGTTGAATTATTAAATTATAGGATAATTATTTTACACTGCTTCAAACAGACGTTGAAAAGGTTAAGTTACGACACTTTGAAAAATGCTGGAGCAACAGACGCTAAAAAAGTGAGGTTAGAAAAGTCAGGTTGGTACAAAATTATAGCGAAGAAAAATATCACTGACGTGGAGAGTCCACAAACACAAATAGTAATTAATACTGCGAAGCTTTCGGTTCTGTTCTTACTCTCTTTGCGTATGTCACAAATTCAACACTCGAATGATATAAACATTCTCATGAGTATACTACAACTCCATTTTGTGAAGGACATGGCGCCACTATTAACCTGATCAGGTACGGCTCCGATCCGTATGATTTCCCTTGCTAAGGGCCGCGTACGGAGAGCCTGATCAGAGCCGCATAAGGAATAAGGGACAAATTGGGCAATTTCTGCACGGGAGTTTTCATAGTATTCCACTCTCCAAAAATTCTATCTACTCCTATTCAGTTCAAGTTCAAGTTATTCCACTTTCCAGAAAGATAATCATTATTCATAAGCACAAATATATAAGTAAAATAATCAGTTCCAATTTTAAATTTTAATATATTAACACGTATCGTTTCTTGACTATTAAGTTCATTACATTAATTATTTCATACATATTAGTATTCTTAATTAATTATTATCTACTGAAGAATCGTTATCTCTTGCAGGCTGGTCTTTTGTATTGCAGAAAACGTAAAAAAATGCTTACGTGCTGAATTCTATATTCTTACCCCAACAATTATGTCTGTTTTTGTCCAGTTTTATCACATTCACTCTTATTCTTTTTTCAGCATGCTAGCCTTTTCTATTCCGTTTTATCATTTATTGAAGTCATTAAGTTTTCATCCTATGATTCCTCCTTCGATAATTCTATCCCAATTTTTGACTTTTTGTACTATATATTTCATTTTTCAGCAATTCTCATTCCATCCGTTTTATCAAGCATTATAATATGCGGAAAAACACTGATGGACAAAGTCCGAAACGAGATAATCCTCAAAGAATGTGGTACAGGAGAGACGCTAGTTGAAATATGGGAAAGAAATCAGTTAAGATGGTTCGGACATCTTGAAAGAATGAAAGATGAACGACTGACGAAGCAAGTATATAAAGGTAAAGTAAATGGCAGAATGCCCAGAGGTAGACCGCCGAAAGAATGGTTAGAATCTGTAAATGAGACATTAATCCGAAGAGACATAAGAAGTTATAGGAACAGAAGAGCTTGCATGAAGAAATGCATGGACGTAAAGGAAGCTAGAGTAGTATGCCAGGAAAGAAAAGTGTGGCGACAAATAGTTTATGAACAGAGTGACAATAGAGTGAATGATGCCTGAAACAAAGACCTTGGATACTAATGGGCCCAAGTGGGGAACCATACATAACAATTTTGTGAGGCTCCTCACTTGGGGTGATCGCTAGAGAGATTGATCAGCAACCTGGGTCGGAGCAGTGTTGCGGAGTGAACGTGTCATTTGAATAAATAACACGAAAACTCCAGATCAATCTAAAATATCTATACCTAACACATATATACCTATATACCTATCTACCTTATACCATATAACGACCTACTCTACACCTATATACCTATCCCACTACTTTCCAACCGAGCAAGTCACGCCTACCCCGAAAGGGAAATGGCTTAATGGTATAATAATAATAATAATCATACTCAATCCCATTCTTTTTTCGAGCAACTCTTTCCTAATCTCTCTCTTAAAAATTCCTTTTCTATCCCTTTTTATATCACTTTATCCCATTTCGCTCGTGATTATGGTTTCGAAAAGTAATTCTTTTCTATTCCATCCATTAATTTATAATCCTATTTCCCTTCTTCAGAAATTGTATCCTTTTCTATTATAATATGATTATTAAAATAGACAAAAAAGAGAGATTTTCTAACCGGTTTCATCACTCCACACTATTTCTTAGATTTAGCATTTGGAAAATTCCACAGTTTATGTTGATAATATGTTTACCTGAGAAATTGATATGAGATAAATAAATGATGAATCATAATATATATATATATATATATATATATATATATATATATATATATATAAAAGTTAAACAACCACCGCAGGGTACCACTAAGAGCAACTGCCATCTGGAAAAAATGTCAATGGCCCCCAGTAGAACCGCGGTAAAATACACCTATGGCCACGTCTCACATCCGTGAGATGGGTGGTCACAGGGCCACTATATATATATATATATATATATATGTGATTAAACAAAAATAGTTAAACAACCACCGCAGGGTCTCACTGAGAGCAACTGCCATCTAAAAAATGACACCAGCTCCCAGTAGAACCGCGGTAAATCACACTTATGGCCACGTCACAGGTCACAATGAAATCACAACGGAAGGCCGGTAAAACCCTGGTGTGCCTTGAGGACTTGAAGCGACCCAAGAATGACAGCTTTCTGCACCCATCTCGCAAGTGTCTTGGCATATTTGTAGCACGTCGCTTGCTCCGTGGCTTTGTAAAGTAAAGGAACGCTCCTTCGCCAATCTTCTCGTGGTTTCTGACCATTTTTAGGAGAGGATCTCTGCCATTCGCAACGATGTAAGCTGTACTTGGAACGATTCGGTTATAGAGACACTGGAGATTCAGAAGCCCGCGTCAGCCTTGACGGTGTAAAATGTATAATCACGGAACTGACGGATTGATATGCCATCTTTTTTGCATTTGCATAATCTTACGTGTGGTGATATTAAGGGCCTCAAGCTCGTTCTTCGTCCATTGAACCACCCCAAACGAGTAGAGTAGAATCGTGACGTCAATCGTGTTAGTCGCAGATACCTTGTCCAACGCCGACAGATTGGAAGACCAAATCTGTCGAAGAAGATTCTTGTATCTGCTTCGGAGAGACTCCTTCACCGATGTTACGTCCTGAATGCGGCTTTGAGACACACCCAGGTATGTATAGGTCTCTCCAGTATTAAGATGTCTAATAACACTTATATCCACAAGCTCAGGGTATTTGGGGACGCCAGTAATCTTTCCTTTCTTCAGATTAATGTTGGCACACTTGTCCAAACCATAGTCCATCCCAATCCCTCCTGTGTACTTCTTGACGACGTTTATAGCAGTTTAAAGTTTGCTTTTACCAGTGATGCAAAAAAGTAAAGGGCTCATGGTATCACCCTGAAAGACGCCCCTCTGGAAGGTGACGTTGTTCGTTGTCACACGATAATTTGTAGATGAGATAGTAAATCTAGTTTTCCAAAGAGGCATCAATCTCTCTATGCATCTCACTATGTGTGGATGTGGCTTCAAGCTTTCCAACAGACAGATGATAAGTCAATACGGGCCATTGTTAGGACGCGCTGATAGGCTGCAGCGTCTTTACAGACACACCTGTCAATGAGCAGGTTCTTCTGACAGCCTGCCAGTTCACCCTTTTTCGAGTCACGTTGTTCGTACATCTCTCGCCACACAGGCTCAATTCGTCGAACAATCCTGTTGTTCAGAACAGCTATAATGATCTTATACAGTGTGTCCAAACAAGTTATTGGCCTGTAAATCTCTGGGTTGGACAAGTTGGCAAGCCAAATGTTGGTGTGCATAAAAGTAAACTTCTTCCACCAGAAGTTCTTGATACTATTTGGTCCAGCAGCGGAAAAGTTCTACGTGCCTCCAAGTCCTTTTTCAGCTCTTCGGCAGTGATTGATGGACATCACTTCTCAGATTTTATGGGGTTGTCACAAAACTCCTTGACGTGTTTTCGGGATCTTGCATACCTCCCTCCAAAAAGTCTCTACCTCTTTGAGCTTGGGTGGATTTTTTACAGAAACACGGATATCGCTGAAGAGGCGCGATAGGTCAGCGATAAACTGTTGAATCTCGCTGATCCATCTCTCCCTCTTCTGTATTCTCCTCCTTGCGTCAGATAATAGCCGTATTTTTCCAACAACATGCTGCATCAACATGCAGTTGATGCGAGCGTAGTTTGGTCTTTTGATCCATCGTCGGTTTTAGCCTTCGAGTTGAATATAGGCCAAAGCTCGCGCAGCACCATAAACTAAGCAATTGATGGTCCAGAGGTGGGACTCTTGCGAGATATCTCTACGAAGGGAGGCATCCATTTCAGCTAGATCTTGGGGCTTGGGAGGAACTTGCATGTTAATGTCCCTCCTCGTCCTGGAATCGCGATCATCTCTTAGAAGGTGCCTGCTTTCCACAGTTGGTCTTTTTATCGCTTCCGCATCTTTGTCTGCAGCTTGATCAAGCAGCGGTTGGGGAAGCGCTCCGCGTACATATCCATTTTTCCGTAGGTAGTCGATTTGATTTCGGAAAGACTGCACTGATGCGAAACGTGCTGAAGCTCTGGGTGTTTCTGGCACCACAGAGTGTGCGTACGCGACATAAGGCCCCGGTGAACAGGGATAATGCTGGCATCGTAGCAGTCTAGCAAGTCATCCTTGATTTGATCCGTCCACTCCTTTTTCTATAACCAATTCTATAACCAATACAAACGAATGAAGCTAATATGATCGCCATATCCTCCACTAGGCGAACCCAGGTGAAAAAATTATACATAGTTTACATATAGTGGACAATACGCTAATATTCTTCATTTGTTTTATAAACATAAATTTATAAAACAAATGAAAAATATCATTGTCTTAACCGCTATATATTTATAACTTTTTAAATCTGGGAATTAGCAATTGATAATGATTTAAACCTTAACTGCCATTGAATAAATAAGTGGTCTTGAATGAGCTAATCGCTATCTTTCACTAATTAAATCAGTCATTTTGAATTACATAACCAGTAACTTTCACAAATTAAATCAGTCATTTTGATTGATCTATTTGGTAACTTTCAATATTTGAACCAGTCGATCATGGTGAATTATTATCGTTTATTCAAGTGTAGGAATTTTTGAAAAATTTTAATTTATCAATAATTTTACTTATTTTATTATAGCAGCCAAATCAGTCACATCCACTGACTGAAAATCAGGCACATCCATTGATTAAGAGTCAGTCATTTAAAGTGAATAATTCAATAGTAATACAGAAATGCTGTCTGATTAATCTGTTAAAACAACTGTTTTGTCAGTATAAATGATTGATTTTTCAGGCAAAGCATACTTGACTAATTTTAACTGATTTAAATTTAGAATGCAGTTTTTCAATCCAGGTACTTGGGGTGAATGTGGCACAATTTCTATATAATTTGGATAGATTTTTCAAACTCATTTCGTTGTAGAAGTAAAAAATAAACCACAGAGGTGAAGGGAGAAAAAGAGGGGGAAAATGGTCAGTTCGCGGTTTAGATTGTCTAGATTGAGGGTCGAGAGTTTAGAAGAGGAGCAACCATGTGTGTACCCTCTTATTAGGGCGTGAGCCTTATCTAAGGGTCACCGGGCCGAAGCGACCTCGAGAGTGGGTCCCACACCGTCCTGGAGGTCGAATTCCAGGAGTTGATACCCATCGACTCCTCGGATAGGAAGGGAATATAGGATAGGGGATTCTTGATTTTTGCGCGGCGCGGCGCCACTTCTTGTCAAAATTTTCTGTCCGCCTACCAACGACCCACCATGGCGTAAAGTACAAGGCACGGTCCGATGCGCGATGCGCTTCACAGTCTCCTTCGAGGAAACGCGGCAATTATAACGCTTTGCGGATTCCTCAGCCCCGCTAATAATTCAATCGAGTCTTCCGCAATCGAATACCCAAGGACGCCCGCAGGCGCCACTTAAATGATAGGCAGTTAGTCGATAACAGTTTTAGACCCAACCACCGTTTCCTAGTTTCGAAATAAACTCAATTTATTGAATATTGAAATATACAGGTTATCTCTGTTTATAAAAGCCTACTCTGAAACAGTGCATTATGTCGTTTTTCAGTTAAAGGGTTGCAATACAGAACTATATATAACCAAAAATTCTGAATTTTTAGAAGAGCAAAAAAGCATTCTTCAAAATCGAAATCACCATTAAAAGATAAAACTAAAGTCCACTTCTCAGCTAAATTGAGCGTTCGGATTTGGTAATTAACGCCGCGACGCTTGAAAACGCTAAAAGCGTATCCAGGTGGAAATATGCCACTGGCGCAGTACTGGCGCCCTATACAGATTGCCGGAGTCCCAGTATACTGGTAATTTTAAAAATGATAAAAAATCATGCAATTGTTTTTAGGACCATCCATTTATCATTATACGACTGCATATCATCCGAATATTATTCATAATTACAAAAGTGTAATTTTCAAACTTTTTGTTTGGTTTTAACACACATTATTGCTATACTCTAAAGATATAACAAAAAAGATATTTAAAAAATGAAGAATAATAATTGATTGCGAGTATTTTGTCTATAAGTGTTAATAATCCCGCTTAGAATGAATACATATATTACATTTTTAAACATTATATTGCAAACAAAATTTCTAACGCTACAGTGTTTTGAACCTTCATCTCTAAACCTTATTCTATAGCTTGGCCGTCGGTGATCTTAATCATTACTCTATACCTACAGAATTGAAAGTCAATGAAAAAACCATCCTCATAAGGCGTAGCTCAAAAAAGTTAAAACAGCAATTATTCAACTCTTTTTTGTCTCATTGATTTTCTTATCATTATACGACATCATATCCGTGTAAAATAAACAAACTTTTAATGGGAATATGAATGAAATAATTTATATCTATTGCCATTTTTCTCGCGCATTTCATTTTTTCGTATTTTAAACCATTTCGCAACTTTTGCTAATGACATAAAATGTCATTTTCAATGAGCATTCAAAATTTGTATCGACGGAGCTTAGAAATTTTATCGCGTATTGCGAAAATTGGTTTAATAACAAATTTTTGTTAATTTTCGTGAATAACGTTTTGATTTTTACGTGTTTTAGACCATTTTACAACGATTAGAAATTACATCAAATGCAATTTTTTCTTAACATTGACAATTTATCATAAAGGTGGAAAAAACAAAAAAATTGCTTTCGCAATATTTGTATTTTAAGTTTTTCGAAATTTTAGAACACGTGAACCATATTTTTAAACGTATTAAATTTTTTGTTTAATAATCAAACTGTTGGCATGGTACTGCGCCGATCGTGGAGCCAACCGTCCGCGCCAGTGCGGAGTGAATTGCCGATTATAATATGTACTGGTGACCAGTACTGGGCCATTACTGCGCTGGTGGTGAACTCCAGCGGACTACCGAATTTTCCACCTGGGTAGTTCCTGGGTCTCAATAAATGGAAATGTTCAAATTTGCAAAATTAATTTTTTACATTCTCATCAGAGAAGGTATTAGATTTGTGTAAAATTTGACCCCCTCCATTTTTGTCAAATTTCTACGTTTTGAGACACTCTGAACCCAAAAAAACAGGTTTTCGCGAATGTGTCTGTTTTTCTGTGTGTATGCTTGTATGCAAGAATGTATGTATGCGTATGTATGTATGTATGTTATAGCATTTATAAATTTCCGAAAAACAAACAAGAATGAACATTTTAAGCCAAAAAACGCATCAAAAATTCAAAATTTGATCGAACAAAAAATTATGAAAAATCCAAAATTCCATTTGGCGGCCAAACTATGCAAGATATGAAAAAAGACGAATAGAAAAAATTGTGCATATAAAAAAGGTCCACAAATTTGTTGTATTAATCACTCTTTGATAGGATGCGTAGTTTTTGTTTTATTTGTGAAAAATAGCATTAAAAATAGAAAAATTAAATCTTTAGAAAAACGACGCAAGGTATACGAAAAAAAGATGAATATAAGTAAAATGTGCATTCAAAAAAGATCTAAAATTTTGGAATCACGTTTTGAAAGGATGCGTAGTTTTTGTTTCAATCTTAGAAAATAAAATTAAAGATAAAATAATTAACTTTTAGGACACATGAAATAAGCTGAGAAAAAAATTGATAGACAAAAGTTGCCCAAACAAAAAAAAAGTTGACAAATTTGTTAATTTTAAATTTATTATCAATTTCAATATATTTTTAATATTTCATAATCAATTTATAATTTTATATTTGAGAATTCCCATTTATTGAGTCCCGGGGGCCTACGCTTGTTGCGTTTTCGAGTGTCGGGCGAATAATTGAATCCGAGCGCTCAATTTTTTTGTTTAATTTGGGCCAAAAAATGTGAATAGAAAAAATTATTCAGTTTTGAGAGAAGTGTGTGTATGCTGACCGTCTCAAAGTGACAGGAACCTACAATTGAAACAGGCTCGACCGTGGATCGCTATAAAAAGTGCAATTTTCAGTCTACACAAAAATGAAAAACTTACTCCCGAGATATTGAGCTGATAAATTAAAAAAAAAGTATAAAAGAAGAAAAGTATATGTTTCTATTATAAATGAACAATTTAAGATGGAGAGCGATTAAAAATCTAATTTTTAATTTAAAAATAAGATATACATTTCTCCAAAAGATTTGACGATGCCGAATAAGAATTATAAATTTATTCAAGAAGGATTATTCTGTTCCAACAAAATTAATATTTAGTGTGATGGTATCGCACCGCACTGTAACATACAATTTTTCGCTGAAAGGTCTTTAAGAAGAATAAAGTGATATGTTTTTTAAAACAAATAAACGATAACAATTTCAAGAAATATCATACCTACTATAGCAAGGCATAGAAACCGTTTTTTTTCTACGTGGGACTGGCTGCATTTTGAATTTGTTTATCTTATTTCTTTATAAACATTTGAAATATTATATTTCATCAAACATTACCAAAAGTATATTTTTTCAAAATTTCTGTAACGATTCCAGTGATTAAACGAAATTAACATTTTTTTAAACCTGAATTCTAAATATTTCACCAGAAGAATTGTTTATAACAATGAGTTTCAGTGCAAGAAATATTTACTTTCTACGCGTAAGTGCCAAAATTTCGAATTTGTTCATCTGATTTGTTTATAAACATTGTAATTGTTATATTTTACAAATTATTATCAAGCATATTATTTGTAGGAATATATTCAGCGATTGAGACGATTATATGAGAAATTAAAGTCTGAAAAACCTCAAAATTAAATATTTTGCCACAAAAACTCTTTATAGCAATGGTTATTATTAACTTTTCATTTATTTTCGTGATTAAATTCCATCCTTACATTAATACGAAGAAGTTTCAGCAAAAAAGAACATTTTCAAAATGAAAAGAACACTATTTGCCAATTTATTTTTCAGATTTGTTTATGACAACTAATGCGTAGAGAATTTTTAAGAAAAAATGTCACTGTTTCCATAATTTGAATGACAATATCGTAAATAAGCAAATGTAGAAGAAAAAAGTGTGGACTGTGAGGCAATTTAAAAGAATAAAATTGAAAATCGCTCGGAAAATCGACCGAGAAAAGTGCATTTCCTCCCACTATACGTGGCGCCATCTGTGTGCTCGGAGTTACACTACCGATTACAGAATGATGAAACCGATATAACAAACATATATTTATAAGATTTCTGTGATCCCTTCCCCCTTCTTACGTAAAATTATATATTTTTCACTCAATATACCAATTTCATGAGTGAAGAAATTATACAAATTATTACAATTTGAGAGAGAATCTCAATTTTTCAAGGGATTCAATAAGATTTTAAGGCACTTCAAGGATCTTCCTCAAATTTCAAACGATTTTCCGATGTTTCAAGAGACTCCAAAGGTTTTAGACGGAATCTTAGGGATGTTGAGCGGAAACTAAGAACGATTGCCGCGGATAACAAATGATTTTAAAGGATTTCAAGGGATTTTAAAAGGTTTCGAGATATTTCAAAAGAAGTCACGGGATTTTAAAGGACTGAAAAAGGATTTCAAGGGATACCGAAATATTCTTACGAATTTTAACAGGTGTCAGGAGATTTTAATGGGATTCCGAAGATTTTAAGACATTTCAGCGGATTGCATAACATTTCAAAGGTTTGCCAGGTTTCAAAGAATTTTAACGGATTTTAAGAGATTTCGTGATATTTCGAGATATTTCCCGGAATTTCAAGGATTTTAAGCGATGATTGGAGTTTTTAAGGGATTTCCACCGATTTTAAAGGATTATAAAGGATTTTTATGAGATTTTGAAACTTTCAAGCAGAAAGAAACAGAAAGTAAAAATGCGATTCAGGTGGAAATGCTGGGGGTAATCTCGGCATGTAAAAAACTGAAGATCGACAAGAATAAAATAAAATATAACTAATTTTTCATTTTACCTCTACCGATCTTCACTTTTTTTGTGGCGGGATTACCCCCAGCATTTTTACCTGAATCGCTTTTCACTTTACGTGTTTTCTTTGAAGAGATTCGAAGAATTTCAAAAGATTTCGCCGAATCTCGAAGAATTTTAAGGTATTTCCATAGTTCTTACAGGATTTCAAGGGATTTTCGGGGAGTTCGGGCTGTTTCAAACAGATTTCACAAGATTATGTACGTGAATGTACAATATCCATGGAATTCAGAGGATTACAAGGAATTTTTACATCACTAAACAAATTTGAAGGGATTTACAAAATTTCTAGGGATTCCATCAGATTTCATGAAAGGTTTAAAGCATGTTTAACTCATCCACTCTATATTGATTGGAGGTATGCATTTATGCGATATGAAATATCAAATAATAAGAAAGAAATAAAACAAATAATTTTATAATAGTTATATTAAATTGCAATAATCATTTCAATAAATTTTATCATGAAATTTAAAAGAATATTCTTGAAATTACTATTACTTATCACTATTTTAACTCTTTATTTTATTTCTTGATACCTTGCTACATTTTTTAATTTCCATTGTTAAATTTTTCATTAACTTTCGAAAATTGTTTGAAAATTATTTATTGACATGCTTTATTTGAGCCGGATGTTGTGTTTCATTTTAATTATATGAAGAAAATGCAATTTGAAAAACAATCCATTAATTTTGGGCTAAAAACAGTGTTAGCAATAAAAGTTTATTTTAATGAAAAATGTCAACTTTCTCTGACGGAAGATTGATATTGATAAGGTAAATATATTGCAACACAATTAGAAATGAGTTGTCTTTATCATTACATGATTATAACCTGAATTAGAAGAAAAACCTGCTAAAAACTTGAATAAAATCATAAATGCTCCTTGAAATTCGAGATTGAACTGTGGAAATAAAGAAACGATTTTAAAAGATGTCGTCGAGAAAAATATTTGGAAACTAGAATTTCGAAATTAAGATATTATTATATAATTTCCGAATTCAGCATATGTAAAAATATTAACAACTTATTCGTAAAGGTCAGGTTGGCCAGTAGCGAGGCCAGTAGTACCGTGAGTACATCTCCATTGAACTTAACTTGAATATTTTGTTGGAATATTTCTCCAAGGGAGGATAGAAACAATAACCATGAAAGAGAAATCTGTTTTTAATTACTTTCTCCGCATTGGGATTTGAACCCGCAACAGCTAGGTTTACTAGTATATTTGATTCAAATACGATTCAAGCACCTTATCGCCTTAACCACGCGGTCTCCAAAATAATTTTCTATTCAATACGAATTTAAGTGCATTTTTGAGAAAACTATCATTTTCTTATCTAATTTCTATTTAAAAATCAAACATTGCAGTTAAGAAACAATACAAAATTATTTGCAAAGAACGTTCCTGAGAATCATGAAACAAATAATTTCTATTAATTTTAGACTCTAAATCGGGTTATACAGAAAAAAAGTTTCATTTTAACAAAAAAACCGTGTCAAAATGAACTCAAATAAAATCAAACCATAATTGATTCATATTGTGCAATACGAATATTGAAAGTAATTCAATTGTTTTTCAGTTTTGACATTGATCAAGAGAGCAAACATAAATGAAATTCAAAACAAATTTGTAAGAAAATGACGATTCCGTGCATGGAATTGTCCGTAAAACTAACCGGTCAAGTACAGTGCTACGACTAGTACTTAGTATTCCGGAATTTTCAGTAATTTTAGCCCTTGACGAGTTGGAAAAGGGGAAAAAAGTCTTAGCCCGATCCAAAAATTCGCTTCTCGGCGAGTACCGAATATTCGCCTCGCCGAGCAGCCAAGTACAAGCGTACATTACCAAGTGGTTTGGAAACGGCGAATATTCCCTCTTCTCTCTTCAATCTTCGTCTGCAGTAGTCAAGAGTAGGAGGCAATATGGAAGACAATTTAGATATTATAGTGAATGCAGCTATTTTTTTAGTTTTTAGCAATGGCTACAAATGATTTCAATCGAAAAATATTTTTATTTTGAATAAAAAAACAGCTGAAATCATCTAAAAAATGAAAATTTTCAAAAAAATGATTGCATTTTCAACCAAAAAAGATTTTTCAGACAAGAAAGAAAAAATCTCAGGCAGATTTTTTATTATTAATAAATTAATTATTCTTTAGTTTAATTATTTATGAACAAATAATATTAAAGTCTAATTTTCCGTTACTTTTGTACAAAGTTAAGGCTTCATGAACTGTATGAAGTAATAATGTTATCGAAAAGTAATGGAAAAATTGGAGGAATTCTATTATTTTGGGTTTGTTTGTTATTATTTATTATGCAGTTTAATTACTTATGAATTAATATTATTAAAATACAAATTTTCGTTACTTTCGTACAAAGTTGAATATTCGTAAACTATTCGAATTAATTATGTTACCCAAACGTTATGGAATATTAAATGAATTTTATAATTTCGTAATGATTTGTTATTGTTTATAGATTAATTATTCTTGAGTCATTCATTAATTGACATTAAATTACAAATATTTAAAGAATATATAAATAGTAGTACGTACCTACCTACCACTCGCCGAGTAGCGAATGTATGGATCGGGCTTTACGGCAAATTCTGTAACGGTAGGTAGACTGTTAGTTTATTTAAACGACAATGCAAGAAGTCACAAGTAACAATTCTTTCTTCCAAAATGTTCGCAACACAACATCTAGAAATTTATTTTGTTGTTTACAGGTTTGGTTTTTTCGTCTAAAATTAAAATTTTTTTTTAAATCACTGTATCAATCATTATTGATGAAAAAACGTGCGCCTTCATTACTCGCAACTTAAAGACTGTTTCCAATCAAAATTTTTGTCCACCGATGGAACAACTCAATATCTAGCAAATTGTTGTTTGCTTCAATTGAAAATTGAATTACTGCTTACCTGCAAAAGTTGGAAAAACTTGCATCTCAAGCGAAAAAATACCATATTCAAGTTTCTCGGAAACTAATAATAGTTTTCAATCAAACTTCTCGTGCCTCACACGTCTATACAAATAATACATTATCCACTTTCTGTGAGTCTTGCTTTATTGACTCATCTTATTCACGACATTTGTTTGCGTTCCACCATTTTTCTCTCTTTATTTTCTTTTCTGTATCTCGATTATCATATATTTGCTGCCACATTTTTGTCCTTGTTTAGTTTGCTACTTCTGTTTCTATTCAATTTTAGAACGAAACTACTAGAAAAGTTCCATTTTATTTTTTTCAAATGTTTTTCAAGTGCTTATGTGATTTATGTTCGGAAAATGTCTTGCTGAAATAGAACTAGAGTATCAACAATGTTTAAAATCGTCCTGCTTCTGGAAATTGAATAAAATGTAACTTTTCTAGCACTTTTGTTCCAAAAAAGTTCGTCATTAGTAGAACGCATTTTGAACTTTGTAAGTTTCAACTCAAGTAAAGTTTCTTAAATTAATTAAAAATTGTTTGGTATGACATTTTGTATTCACATGAAACGACACATATTACTTTGAATAATTCAAAATATTTGTTGTTGATTCTGAACCAATCTATTCAGATCTATTCAGATGGAAATAATGCTGGAGGTGCTCCCCCCCTCCCCCCCCACAGGCGTTAAGTATTTTTTGAACGGTTCCTTATTACATTTTCCATTACATTTTAAAACATCCTTTGAGCAATATTTAAACAAAGCGTAGATATCTAAACCATTTTATGTACCAAAATTATAACTAAAAAAGCTCACAAATTAAAATTAAATTTCTAACTAGCTCCTTCCCGGCTGATTATAGAGACAAGTATGTAACTTATTTATATCAAAATGAAAAAGAGGGAGAAAAAGGAAAGAGTCAACCAAAACCAACCTTTCATTCTTTCTTCATTCTTTCTCCGTTTTTTTATACCGCACCGAAAAAATCGGTAGTAAGCCCAATTACTTGTGTTTGTAAAATATGCCGTTGCTACTTTATTCGTTAGCACAACCCTTTTGCTTGATGGTGTTACTAACCACATTGTAATTTCAGAAAACCTATAGCCGTGACACCAACAATCAAAACAGTTGTGCTAACCAATAAAGTAGCAGCGGAATAGTTTGCAAATCCAAGTAGTTGGGCCTATTATTTATTTTGTTCAGTGTGCCAGTGATCAAAATCTTTCGAAACCAATTTAGACTTCCAAATCGGGAGTTATTTATAGGAAAAATACTATATCACTACTACTACTTTACTACTACTGCTATACTATATATACTACTGTCGGAATCAATTTATCCAATTGATAACCCCATCACAAATATTGTTATATCTCGAAAGTTTCTTGCTTTGAATCAATAATTTTGTCACCTTCTCTCTTTATAATAACCTATATAAACTGCGTCATGATCTATACATTTAAATTTGCAAATCACACCTTGTATATTTCTCATATCTATCTTTTCCCAATTTTATAATCATATTACTTTAGAATGAAACTCCATGTCATCGTGTATAAACTGAATTTCCTTAACATTGATTCAAAAGTGTTCTGATTATTATTATTTTTTGAATATGATTAATTCTGGGTTGCACATGTTTTTCAATTAAATAAAACGGATAATGGTTGAGAAAAAGTGCTTGCTTACACAATTCAATATGTTTTCATGAAAAACTGGATGCGACAATTTAAGAGCTCTATCAATCAAATTCTTTATGACTACTATTTTGTTTTAAATAGAATGATTAGGAGGAAAACTAAGTTTTCTTCCCGAACGGAAATCGGGGTTTTATATGCCAATCTATGATAATATAGCCTTCATCAGCTTTCATTAAAGTAATATGTAGAAAATTTAATCTCCCTCCAATTTTAGTTTCAACAGTAAATTATTATCTTTGATCTAAACTGTTTATTGTATTCAAGAGAGTATCAACTTTGTATGTATACAAAAAGTGAAAAATCATCAAAATATCTTGCATAAAAGTCCAAATTAAAATCAGTTTTTTTAAAACCTTCATAATTTTCAAATTGTCCATGACGATTTCTGCTGGAATAGGGTTAATAAATAAATAGAGTTAATGAAAAATATATTTCATAGCTTCAAGAAATCGTTTTTTAGGAATATCGATATAGAGTTCAGTGGAATCCCATCTTTTTTCTGTGGCAAATTTCTTTTGACGTAATAGCTGTAGCTATTGCGTAAAAAGAAACCAAAATGTGATTCGATGGTATTCTAATATTTTTAATTAACTTCAAGAAGGCAGTACTATTTTTTACATATATTTTTGAATGTGTTATCGATTCTTTGATGATTTTGCTAAGTATAAACACTTCTAATTTTCTAGGAGGTGAAAACTATTGTTGAAACTGTTGGTCGTAAAGGATAGTAGTTTCTATTGGCTTTCACCAGGCCATAGACTAAAGAGAGATTCATATTAATTGGGTCAATATCACATCTTCTAATATTTTTACACAAATATGTACTCTTTTGAAGCATTCTTGTATAGGATTATTTGGAACAAGTTGAGAACTCTCCTCATAGTTTAAGTTGACCTTATTTTGAAAAAACTTCAAAGATTTCGAAATCAATTTTAGGAAAATTAGGCATTTGAAAGTAATATAATTGTGAAATTGGGAAGTTTATATAGTTTATAATAGGGTAAACACTAAACACGTAGGGTACTTAGACTAAGGAGAGGTAACCATAACAATAATATTCATAGAAGTATACTAGGTATCACTCAGACCTTTCAAAAAAGCACACATGGTCATGATTTCAATTGGGATGATGTTAAGATCCTTCATAACGGGAGAAAAAAACTAGACAATTCATGGAGATGTTATTTATAAAGAGAGTAATAAAACTATCAATATTAAAAAAAGGATCTCTGAAAATATTACAAAGTTTGGGATGGGGTTATCAATTGGACAAAGTGATTTCTGTAGCAGTATAGTAGTAGTAGCAATAGTATAGAATTTTTTCTATGAATAAACCCTGATAGGAAGTCTAAATTGCCTTCGAGATATGCTGGGCCCTGGAACACTGCAAAAATAGGTAATAAGCCCAACTACTTGGATTTGTGAAGTATGGCGTTGCTACTTCATTGAATAGGAGAAATATTTTTTTTGTTGGTGTTACTACTAGATTTGTTTAAATGACAATGTGGATAGTAATACTAACAAGCAAAAGCGTTAGGCCGACGAATAAAGTCGCAGCGGCATATTTTACATTCTCAAGTAGTTGGGCCTTTTAGTAGTTTGAAATATAATTTTGATTCTTAAGCATTTTTGTGTTCTGATTTTGGTACATACAATGGTGCATAAGAACGTAGATTTCATTTTGATCTTCAAGGAATTCATCATAATTTTATTTTCAATTAAAGCAACATTTTTTGATTAAATTATTCTTTTCTCTCACTGTAAGTTTCCTGAAATCGAAATTCCTTTTATTTAGCTGATTTGTCTCCAAAAAGTTTCCCAGCGTTTTAGATCCACTGATGGACATTTCCGCTCTTATCGTCAAGATCAATATAACGTCTATCCGATCCTCTGGTTCTTCCTCAAGACAAAATTCGTCCAAATTTGACATGATCCCCTTTCAGATTGAATCAAATCATTCCTAGCTGATCCCGTGTCCCTTCTAAAATTTTAATCATCCCAGGTCAGGAGACGCGACGCGTATAGACGTATGTTATTCCAGAGCTTGGTTCCGATCGATCACACTTCCAAGGCAGGGCAAGGCAAGGTTCTCAAGGTGGCGAATCGGCGAGGCGTAAACACACAAGGTCTGTGGCACTAAATAACTGCGTTTTCTTGGTATAGGTTGGGCAGTAGGTACATACCTACGAAGTAAAGTTAAGGGCCGCGGGCCCATAGCCTGTGGTTAGGGCGGTGCGCGGTTTTTTGTGCCCAGCAATTAGGTAAACGTCTGCGAGCTCTGTTCACATTGTAGACACACTCTAGGCTGCTATTAGTTAGTAGTATAGTTTAAACTCAAATCTAAGGACGCGGGAAAGAAGAGCCATCGTCGTCCTCGACCTTAAATGTGGTTAATTCACGGTTAAATCAGGAGCCAGTTGGCGCCACATAGATTTTTTCAAAAAATAAATCAAACTCTTGCAGATTGGCACATGTTGCCTCACATGCGGGCATTGGGCAATGGGCACAGACTGGCTCATCCACTCCTTGGAAAGATATACTTCACTATTCCTTTATATTGAAAACATGATACACAGAAAAAACCAAAGTTTCTAGTTATTAGTTCCTACTTTGATTTTATCCAAAATTATGAATAAGGGATATTGCGATGTTTACATATTTTTTAGCTTACCTCAGGAGCTTCCATAAATTACGGAATATATGGGGGTGGAAGATCTAGCTTAGAGTTAAACATTGGCGAAAAATTATTGGAAAAGCCAGAAAAAACCTTACGTAAGGTGGGGGCCCCGATGGTCAACATTCGTCAAGAATTGCGTTACGTTATTAGAAAAAGAATTTTCTTGAACCAAAAGAACTGCTTTCTTGGATATAAATGAAAAGGAGAAGGGTAAATAAGGACAGTTTTTGAGCTAATCACCGATTGGTCTCAAAGAGTTTTACTTTATTCATCTAACAGGCTTAACAGACATCAAACAGACTAAGTGAAGGCTAAGTACTTCGAAGAAAATTATGGCTCTGGCATATGTTGTAACTCATATATCTGCGCAGTTTTTGGGTAAGAACGATCTTGCACCAGCAATATTAACAATGTGAAACCCAGCATGATTTTACCGAAAGAGCGAAAACCTGTGTAAAATACGAACTAAAAAATGCCTATTTCTTGGAGTCTAATCACTTTCAGGAAAAATCCGAAAACCCGCCCGGAAACCGGCCATGATGCCCCTCCTCCTTTGATTGAATCACAAAATATTTGAGTGGACGGATTTTTATTTGTTCAATCAACCAAATACTCCATCTACCAAATGAATTAGTACTCCCATAAAAAGATTGATCGCCGTCAAGTATAGAAAAATTAAAAAAAAAAAAACTAAAAAAAGCTATCACCCTGGTGGTGGATTTGGTTAATGAAAATGTTGCACGCAATTTTGGCAAGAATGTATTTTCACAAGTGAATACAATAAATAGCAGTAAAGTAAAAAGTGCAAAAATTGTAATTCTTTCTGAAAATTTGTAATTATTGTCAAATGGTGTGTAAATTAGAAAAATAATTGTACTAAAAACTATAAGATTTTAATACAATTCGGACACATTTACGAAATCTTAAGAGTACTAATTGCAATTTTAACAAAAAATTACAATTTTGGAAATTTGTGTTTTTAATGTAATTTATTGTATTTCATTTTATTACGGAAATACGTTTCTACCAAGGGAGAGGTGTTGGAACGAATTGAAGAGCCGAATCAAGAACCTTATTAACTGAGCCATGCTGTCTCTAAATTAAATTTCTATTAAATAAAATTTTAAGTACAATCACCAGTTAACTAACATTTTTTTTTCATATTGTACAAATTTGTGATTACCTGTCAAATTTCGTGTAAGTGTTCGGATAATAACAAAGAATTGTATAGTTTGTAGTAGATTTTTTCATCGCATTTTAAAAAGTTGTTAAAAATCGTAGCGAAAATTACAAAAAATTCTACAGAGACTATATATAATTGTTTGAGAATGATGAATGTGACTTTGGCTTCAGCTTCTAATAAAATTATTTAAAATGAACTTGATTGAATATAGGTAGGGGGTATAGATTTTTTTGAGATTGATCTAGAATTCTCGTCTCATTTATTCAAATGGCACGTTCGTTCCGCAACACTGCTTCGACCCAGGTTGCTGATCAATCTCTCTAGCGATCACCCCAAGTGAAGAGCTTCACAAAATTGTTATGTGTGTTTCCCCACTTGGGCCCATTAGTATCCAAGGTCTTTTGTTTCAGGCGCCATTCACTCTATTGTCACTTTGTTTACAAACTATTTGTCGCCACACTTTTCTGTCCTGGCATACTACTCTAGCTTCCTTCACGTCCATGCACTTTTTCATGCAAGCTCTCATGTTTCTATAGCTTCTAACGTCTCTTCGGATTCAGGTCTCATTCACACATTCTAACCATTCTTTCGGCTGTCTGCTTCTGGGCATTCTGCCATTTACTTTATCTTTCTATACTTGTTTCGTCATTCGTTCATCTTTCATTCTTTCAATATGTCCATATATACCTACACACATGCATAAATACATACACATACACATATAAAACATATATACACATATATTTTCGTCTATTTGAAGCAAAAATCATTAAATATACAGGGTGTCCACGCTGGGACTTACCAAAAATTATGCAACCCGCCTTACACGCCAATGCTATTCTTATGGCCATGTATGGCGGGTTGCATACGTTTTGGTAAGCCCCTGCGTGGACACCCTGTGAATGCGCGAGCATTAAATAAATTTTTCGGAGATACTCTCGAATATGTAAAAATCTCTGAAATGCTGCGAAAAGGAAATGTCTTAATGGTATAATAATAATAATAACCTACAAATTAAATTAATCTTTGGAATCTGGCAAAAAGGCCTAATATGTCAGAATTTTTAAAAGAAAAATTTTGAAATTCCTTTCAAACTATTAAAATCAATTGAAAATTCCTTCGAATACCTAAAAAGAATTCTAAATCATTATAATTGTAAATCTTTAAATATTTGAAAGTTTTCGCAATTCTATGAAGCAACTCTATTTTCCTGCATAAATTGTTTGAAATTCGATAGAGAATTGAATATACATATATCAAGCTTTTCCTGCTCGAAATATTAGAATTAAAATAATCAAAATAATTGCATTAAAAAATTATAGGTTTTAGTGAAGGAAATATTGAGTGCTTTAAAAAGATGCTAATAAATCTTTTTGTAGATTTGAAGCTTGATAAATAAAAAAAAAGATGTTTCGGAGATATTTTGGAATATGTGAAAACTTGTGAAATACTGTAAAGTCCTTGATGTATGAGCCCTAATTTGCCAGAATTTTAAAAAGAAAAATTTTGAAATTTCTTTCAAACTTTTTAAATTAATTGAGAACTCCTTCGAATACCCCAAAATAATTCCAAATCATTATAATTGAAAACTTTGAAATACCTGAAAATTTTTTGAAATTCTATCAAGCAACTCTGTTTCTCTGAAATTTTTTTTTGAAATTCGGTAAAGAATTATATATACATATATCAAGCCTTTCCTGCTTAAATTATTGGAATTGAAATAATTGACATAATTGAATTGGAAAACAATAGGTTTTAGTGAAAAATATATAAATATATCAAGCCCCCCCCCCTCCAACATCATATGCGGCGCGGAAGTCTACATTTTTATTTTCAGAGATTTTACAGGTAAAATAAAACATCTTTGAATGGATTTTAATCTAATAATGGACAGAATTAAAGATTTCAAATATATTTGGGTATGAATGATTGTATATGATATTCGTGTAATGGCAGTCTCAATAAAATTGAGATTTGCCTCAATATTACTTTTGATTAAAATTTAATATTATTATTAACAAGCTTACCACAGTTTGATTTACATTTTTGAGACATAAATGAATTCTTTTGCAATATTTGCCCTGTAGGCTCACTTTTTCAACATTTACTCCCCAAATTTGAACCAGTGAGAAATGGGTCCCTAAGTTAAATAAATAAGAATGTTCACTGATTCACAGTGCAATATCATTGATTCAAATAGCTTGCAATCAACTACTTTAGATTCCTGTAATATTGTACTGCATGTGCACTCTACAAAATTGCTACCGCAATTTTGGTACAAATTGCCGGATTTTTTCGGTCAAATAAAACTGGAAAAGTTGCTATTTCTACCGAAATTTCGGTGCAAATAGCCAGATTTTTTCGGTAGGTTTAGAATGTTCAGATACTTGCAAGAGTTAATTGAAATAGAAAAATATTATAAGTGAAGAGTTCCGTGGCATAAGAGCGTGAATGCCAAAATCCAAATTTTTCAGGAGACACAGAAAACTGTCGATCAGATGAACCAGAGACATGTGTTAGATCAAAACAATTAGTTTAAGAGTTTAAGCCAATAAAACGCATTCCCGAAAATTGGCACTTACGCTCCTATGTCCCGGGGCCCTTCAAGTGTTTGATATTGGACATATACGTTTAGGAAAGATTTAAATTTAAATATTTAAAAAATGTCCGTTTTTTTTCGTAGTCTGTATTTTCAATGAAAAACAGAACCGAAACAGAGAATTCGACTAATTTTGATTTTTGCATTTATTTTTCTCTGATATTCCTTAACCAAAAAAACATCCCTGACTTTTCCATGATTTCGAGGTATTCTCCTTACCTGCGGCCACCCTGAAAAAAATAATAATCCTGAAATTCAAGAAGCTCAAGTGAAAGAAGTAGTCTATAGTCCTCCCGCCTTCGTTTCCTCTATCCTTCCTCAGACATAACACAACGAACTTTTTGCCCCCGGTATCATTGCACCAAATTGGTCAGTGCCTGTGGGAGTTGGGAATTGCCCGTGTCACGGAAGTCCATTTCTCCTCTTCCCAAATGGATTCCGGCGGTCGGTAGAGACAATCATTACCGACCGAGTGCCTCCAGCCCAGGTTGTTTCCCACGAGCGGCCGAACAGGCGACCCGATGTCGCCCGTGTCACAGACTCACAGGTCCGGTTCCAAAGCAAATCGCATGAGGATGAGGCTGAATGCTGGATGGGTCTCTCCCGCCCAACGGAGGACATCCCAACAGCTGCTGCCATCTGGCGGAAAAAACGGCAAGCCTTCGAGTCTCGCAGCAGGAGGAGCCTCTATTGGCCGACTCGTGCCGTCCCGTGGGAACTCTACTTAATTGGAGCGTCCGATCTTCTCTCTTCTCTCCTATCATCATTCTTCGCTCACCATCTTCACTCCCCATCACCATTCCTTTGATTCGATTTATTTTCCTTCTCGCGATGGCGAAGACATAAAAGAGACGCTTCTTACGCACCTTGAGATCGGCTGAGACGATTTGAGCATGATGAAGGAATTTTTCTTGCCTGTGGCTACCACCTTTACTTCCAAGTGGTGGAAATTGCCATGAAAAGAGCATCAAGTGCGGCGTAATGAACTAATTGGAGGTGCTGCCTGGGCAAATGGCGACTTTACTACGAAATTATTAGATTCACGGTTATAAAATCGCTACTTTGAGTTCCGAGAGTACCCTGTTGATCGGCTGGCTACCCAAAACAATCCAGAACCCATTAAAATGAGAGCGCCGTGATTTCTTTGTAATTGCAGTGGTTCTTGATGATTGGGTTATAATCGTTTCAGTGGATTGGCCTGGGTAATATCGCCTTTTTGTGTAGAAGCTGGTTTCTTCCGATTGTTAATCCGAGTTCAAGGTGAAGGAAACGTAACTGCCATGGAAAATCAGTAACCGGAGGCAATGATACATTCAATCTAAACATTATTGATTGTGAAGGATTGGAAGATATTTCAAAGGCTTTAAAGATTTTTGAAGGATTTTAATGAGATGTTCTTTTCGGCTTCGAATCCTTCATCGTCAACTTCTCTAACACTAAGTACTTCATTACCCGACTACCTTTTTATCACGAAAGAAAATACAGATATGCTCATTGCTCATTTTATTGGGAACAGTTGAACAGATTTCCATGGGACTATTGATGTTTACGATTTTGAGTGGAGGATAAATGTGTCCTATTGCCCTCAGTACCCATAGATTACCGGCTCATAATTCACGTTCTTCGAGACAGTGATTGTCAGTTTGCCTGCCGTTATGCTTTGGGCGCGCTCAAACTCGTAATGGATCATTACGGGCGAGCAATAATCAATTTCGAAGTGGCGTGAGTCGAAGGAGTGGGTCCAATCATCGACGGTAACGGCAATTGCCTCAGAGCGCGTGTCTTTCATAGTCAATTACGAGAAGCGCTACTTTTTTCTATTTATTTGAAATCATCAGCGACCCGCACCAGTTTGACATCACATAAGTATATACTCGTAGATGCGGGTAATGATTTTGTTTCCGAGTTGCCGAGTGGGCCGTAGATTCAAAAGAGTTTTGTGGTTTCAGTTATTTTAGAACTTTCAGTTATGGATCTTAGAATTCAGTCTAGAAACGGGGATTATGATTTGTGGATGCTTAATGAAATTGATGAAGGGGTTTGTTGGTTACTATTGCTCTTTGGGAAGGTCATAGAGTTATGTTGTGAAGATCAGAGTTAGGGTGATGCAACAAATATTGATGATTGCTTTTGAGATTGTATTGAAAATTACGATTAAGGATCAATTGTTTCGGGTATGTAAGATATTATTAATATATATATAGGTACTAAAAATAGTTATAGGAATTCCGATAAAAATTCTAGTTTTTCAGAGAGGTGCAATTATTTGGCTGATTAATTTTATCAGGTGTAGATCTTGTAATTTAGCTATAAGAACCATATAAGCTTTCCAGGTAATAAAGAAGAATTCTTGGTATTCTCGGACGTGTTCACTGCTCCTCGTGTAAACTCACCTTAAGATACCCCCACCTTGAAATTCCTCATGCCCTGGAGGCACGCGCTCGCTAGCTGCGGGGGATCGCTTCGTCTTTCACGTCAGAGATTTGTTTCCTGTTGCAGTAAGACTACGGACAACGAAACTCATAAAAGCTTCAAGCAATCCGAACACGCAAAATATTTCTGTCAAGAAACTGAAAACATCATTATTTTTAATTTTACCTCTGATGAGAACAAAACGAGATCTTCATATTTTCGGAGAAAATCTTTATCAGAAATTTGTTAGGAATTCAGGAGTGCAAGGATTGGAAAAGTGTTAACATAAATTGGCAATGTTTAAAAAATCCGGTTGAGAGTGATTGATTCCAGATCACATTCAGAATAATTCGGATTCGCCTTTTGTCCTACAGTAGCCGGAATTATTCTGTTATCTACTCCCGATTAATCATTTGAAATTGCATTTGGTAATACTTGCCCATTCAAATAAAATTCAGGTATATTCATTTGGTTCCGAATTACTCTGGTTAAATCTGATTCCATTGCACTCTTTCCTCAAACTTAGGAATGACATTAAAAATAGTTTATACATTTCGCAATAGTTTAGATTTGTTAGAAATTAACATTAATTTAATAAATCTCAATTCCGAAGAATTAATTCGAAATCAATTAAGCTTTCTGCTGAGTGAGTCTAAAGTGATTCAGAAACGCGTTTGCGATTTACTCCATTCCAACTAATTTGATTTAATCTGTATTTGATTGAATCCTTAATCCTCATTCGATATATTTCGGATCTTTGAATGGCCATCCCCAACGGTTTTTTGATTCAGTCAGATAATTTTGGATTGAGATTTTAAATAAGAATTTATACCGATTGAATTAGATTTACTTGGAATCGTTTGGCATGACATTCAATAACTTTATTTTCCTACTATACTACACTATTTAGAATGTCATGCATCAATACTTTCGGATTAAAAGGGAATGGCACTAGTCCAAATAAACAAGCATGTGGAAGTCTCTTAATTTAACTCATCCCTATCAAAACACATCAATTCTGAATTTCCGCCTGGTAGTCTTCCCTCCCACATCACAGAGCGAAACATTGAGAAGAAAACATTGTTCAAGGCGGTCGCCGCGGAGCGTTTTGGGGCCTTAAACGGCTGGGACTCCCCGTGCTCTCGGATATAATACGCGTAGCCAAAAAATGCCGAGGCGCGCAGACAGACGGAGAAACGCGGGTAATGAAAGGGTTGAAACTGCAAAGTCGGAGGTGGACGACGAAATCGGCGGCCAAGGGTGAGGGAGGAGGAGGGCTGCACTGGCGGTATGGGACTATATAGGAAGGTGAAGAACGGGTCCCAGAGGTTCGCAAGGAAGGGGGTTAGTTAGGCGCGTGGGTCCACGCGCGTTCCCACGGTTTCGAAGCATATCGCACCAGCCCTCCGTTGCGCTCCTATATAGAGGTCCTCCACCCTCTCGATATAACGTATATATTCCCTCCTCTCTAGCGTTGGCGGCGCGGTGACCTCTGACCCCCCATTACCCGGTACCGGGACTCGACTGACGCCGCAGACTCCTACGGATACACATAAATACAATGCATGCCGGGGCTGTATGTACTCGCAACAGATGTATGGATGTGTGACCGTACCGAGTACACAGACGCTGAGGCTATGGAGAGAAGGAGAGAAAATTATGAATCAAGAGAGAGAAAGAGAGAGAGAAATAGGGAAGAATAAGGATGTGGGGGTGGATGAAGGGGGCAGAGGGTGTGGGGTGGTATGCCTTGGCTCGCGCCCTCAGGGTATGCTTGCCTCCATATCTCCTCCATGTCCAGAACCTTTTGCTTCGCTCCCACCTCGAGTACTCTACCCGAGTTTGGTCGTATTGTTTCTCGTTGCACAAGCGTCTTTGGGGTATCAACCCTAGGAGGCGAAATAGGAGGTTTGAAAGACGGCCTGCGACTACTCGAAGATGGTATCCACTGACCAGTAACGATTTATATACCAAAAGTCTGATGACAGCCAATTAAGAGTAGGAATCTGCAAGATTTCATTCTACTGGGATGCTGGATGACCACAGTAGACTGGTTTACAAAATTCAGTTTGGGGATCTTTTGATTCAATCGGGCCATTTGTGGTAATGTCAAGAATCATGGTGGAATTGATGACTGGTGTTTGTATCATAGATACTATTTCAGGAATGTTCATAGCTTGTGGATGATATTGAAAATCTTGATGAAATAAATTATATTTCTTGAACTTCTTTAAAGGATGATTGTAGATTTGTAGATCCATACCTCTCACATTTATAGTTATATTACGACCTACATACTTCTGGATGTCCCATCAAGACGATTAAGTTCTCACGAATTCCACAATGATGAGAGCCTAACTGAAGGCAGAGGAACTGGAGATATTTAAAGTCAATCGAAATTTTAATAGCCAATAAAGAAACCGCAATATACACAAAGGCAGGTTCTCCGTATCATTTAGTAATCGCTTCTGGATTTTCTCAGGTGGTTAAAGAAGAGGAAGAGGCTTCTTAAGAAAGTCGACGGGTAACGCTTTGGGCTTTTCTCACTGGACCAAGGTCGTTAAAGTTAGAGTAGTTAGGCGACGTGGATTGCCGCTAGGTGTTTCAACTAGCTCGAAGGTCGTTAGGACTCATGCTGTGTGATCGTTCTGCTGCAGCGTCTTCCGAAGAAGTGCCCAAGTTGCTCGCCGCGGTGGTACCGGCGACAAGAGCATCTGCGGTAGTTTTTAACTTCAAGGTAAGATTCGGCGTACTCTTAACTCCTCTCACCCCTTCGGGCCAAGCACCCGCACCCGCGAAAGATATTTGCCGCTCATTCCCAAGAGCAAAGCTAACTAAGGTCACTCCTCCTCATGGGAGGGCCCCCAGGCGCCGCTACCTCCTCCCAGGCCGACGAAAAACAAGATTTTATGAAGGTAGTATCGGTACGCTAAACACCAAACGGTCAGGGCCGGCCCCAGGCGGCATCTTCAAGGCAACTCTAGTGAAGCTGATGTCCGAGAATTCAATTTTTCAGTTCCTGATACTACTGTGGAATGAATCAGGAATCTTGTTTTTAGAATGTAAATTCATATTCAGGAAATATGTCTTGAATTCAGTTTTATTATAATACAACAAGGTAATCGACACCGTGAATGCTGAATGAGTATGAGGAATTTGAGCGAAAAGTTGTTGAGGTTAGTGTCTTAGTAGTGTCGTCTTGTCCGAATTTGCTCTTTTTTTACTAGCTATGGCGATAGCTTTTACCTGCTTTTACTATGAAGTTTTCAATTTTAATTGAATTGTTTATGCATGAGAGTAGTGTTCCAACCATTATAAAATTATGTCAATTCATCAATAAATATAATAGGTGGCCAATCATTGTCATCGTGAATAAAGTGAAAACCTATAATGACTATATAATGACCTATATCTATGAAAAGAAAATTGCTGAATTCTTTGTAAAAATCATAAAAAGTTATTATTTAAACATTTTAAAGACTATGCAATTGTTTGCTTACCTTACGAATAATGGACCAATCACTATGCTTTCAGACTCATGAATCTATATAAGCTGATGTGGCCAATAACTATATTTCACCACATTTCAGAGGCCAAATAATTCAATCGTTAAACACATTAAATATGAATTATCTACTACTTTTGACGCTCAACTTACTATGGTCATCTGAATGTTCAACAAATTTACTATCCATCTGTATTTCATAGAACTTTGTCGGCTAAAATTTGCCAAATTTGGAAAATTTCTGAAGTGGCCAATCATTGTACTGATGACTCTATCACAACGAATGTACATTAAGTTTATTTTTTTATTGGCTCAATTAGTGGTTTAATAAAGACAGTCAGAGTCAGCAAGTTATTGAAAATGAATAATAATAATTTAATTATACTTCCAGAAAACGTATTGATAAGTTTTTAAATTATGAATTTAAGAAAATTCTTCATTGTAAAGATTGATTTCAAGAAAATTCCGAAAAAATTTAATAAAATTATCCAAAGTATATAAGGTACAATTTGATATTTTACAATTTTTAATATTTTAATTTGAAAATGTACAATGTTAAGAGTTATATTGAGAAATATTTATTTCGAAATGTTTCTAATTCCTAATTATTCAATTGTAAAGGATTTCAGCGTGGAAAACCCAAAAATATAATGTAGACGCTAAATTTTAAACGTTGGTAAAACTAATAGTATTCCATTTTTTACAATTAATTTTGAGATTTTCATTGTAAGCGTCATATTTATAATAGGAGGAGTGAAAATGCTAAAATTAATCGAATCGTGTGGGTCCAGGAAAAAGATTTGTGGGTTGTTATTCGAGAAAAGTAAAAAAATAATGATTAAATCTGTTCGATTTTTGGATTTTACAATTAAAATGTTTGAAAATTAAATAATGTTCCTATTGTTGAAACATTATGGAAAATTTTTCGACGTGGTGTATAAAGCGTTTCAAAATTTCGAAAAAATCCCCACAAAAAAACTACACAATTATGAAAAAATTATTAATCCATATTCGAAAAATATGTTTATGTTACTTGGGTCCAAGCTGAAGAAATTTCAGCTTAGAGATATTCAAACTTTTTCAAAGAAGTGTGCATATAACTTATTCAAAAAAATATGTTTTTTTGCGCATTTGAAAAAAAATTTTGATGGAACAACATTTTTAAAATTGATTTTTTATTATATATTATTATATAATTATATTATATATTATTATATATTTTTGTACTTTTTTTTGGATCCCAAGACCAAATATTTTTTTCTATGGTCCCAAACAATTCGATTAATTTGAGCATCTTCCGTTTGCTCCAATATTTAATTTTTTTAATTTAGGCGCTAAAAATTTGACATATGTTATCTTTCCAAAAGTATCAGGAATTGCTCCATTCTTTAGTTCTGAAGTTTTAAAATTTGAACATGTCATAATGAAGTATTAATATCAGTCCGAGTATAGTCGAGCCACTCATGTGGACAATTTTTAAGGTAGTCTGATGCAGGTCTGGTCCAGGTCTGGATTTAATTAGAACTAAATGTCTAGTCTGGAAGATCTGATCTGGCCCCGGATTAGTTCAGTCTGGAAAGTCTAGTCTAGCGCTGATCATCTATCCCAGAACAAAGAAAGTTTTAAGTTCGATCAGCACATTTTTTTTAATATTTCGAAAAAGTTACAAGGTGTGTAAAATGATAGAAAATAAGAAATTGAGACTACAAAAAGAAGACTTTTTCTTAACACCTACACAGTATAGTTTGGTCTAGGTTTGGTGCTTTTCAACTGAATAAACTTATAGTGACAAATGATTTTTTTACAAGTCATTACAAAAATGAAGGGAGTCTAGCCAGCGGCTGACAAGCCTCCGACTAGTGGCTAACCAGCCATTAACTAGTGGCTGACCAGCCAATAACCAGCGACCGACCATAAGGTCAGCCTGGGGCTAGCAACAAAAAAGTTACACTTTTGGCCAGGCTCCGACTAGACCATTTGGTCAGCGCCAAGACTGGAAACCAGGCCAGCGCCAGAATCCAACACCAAATATGAATCGCTTGAATTTCAGATTGCAGGATTTTCCGTTTTTATCTCTACAAGTTGAATTTTCTCATTTAGAAATGTTTAATTTTGCCAGGAAAATTCAAATAACTGAACTCGTAAAAGTATATACGTCAAAATATAATATCACAATTTGGATTTATTTTTAAAATTATTCATTTTAAATGAATTCAAATAAAATAAATCCGCCGTGAGGGCTTCAGCTTCAATTTTTGTAAACTTAAATGTATCCAGTATTTCATGCTGGAATATATATTCTAGGGGGCATAGATTTTCGAGATTGATCTAAAATTTTCGTTTTATGTATTTAAATGACACCTTCGTTCTGCAACACTGCTCGGACCCAGGTTGCTGATCAAAAACTGTAATGATCACCCCAAGTGAAGAGCATAACAAAATTGTTATGTGTGGTTCCCCACTTCAGCCCATTAGTATCCACGGTCTATAAACTATTTGTCGCCACACTTTGCTGTCCTGGCATACTTCTCTAGCTTCCTTCACGTCCATGCATTTTTTCATGCAAGCTCTCCTGTTTCTATGCTTCTTATGTCTCTTCGGATTAATGTTTCATTCGCAGATTCTAACCATTTTTCGGCAGTCTACATCTGGGCATTCGGCCATTTACTTCACCTTCATACATTTGTTTGGTCAGTCGTTCATCTGCCATTCTTTCAACATGTCTGAACCATCTTAACTGATTTCTTTCCCATATGTCAATTTGTGTCTCACCTGTACCACATTCTTTGAGGATTATCTCATTTCAGATTTTGTCCATCAGTGTTTTCCCGCATATTATGTGCAGAGGTGTCATGCCAATCGCGTTGATTTTTCTCTTGTCCTTTTCTTGACAGGTCCATGTCTGGCTACCGTATAGTGCAGTCGGTACAAATATAGAATTATGTATGGCAATTTTAGCTTTTTTGATATGTTTTTATTTATGAGAATGAACCCTGCTCTGCCGGTAACCTTCTTACCCTCATTCATGCGCCTGTCTAACTCCCCGTCTATTTTTCCGTTAACCCTTACACTCGCTTTAATACCTGTGCATATATTGTTTTTATTGCTTGTAGGAGCCATCCATTGACTCCGTACTCTTTAAGGACTTTTCAAAGTTTACTTCTATTCACCTTGTCAAATGCTTTTTCTATGGCCACAAATGCACAGAAAACTTTCTTTCCTACTCTCAAAACTTTCTCTGTGATCTGTCTAACAAGCTAAATATTTGATCT
This sequence comes from Andricus quercusramuli, assembly GCA_932178445.1. NCBI lineage: Eukaryota > Metazoa > Arthropoda > Insecta > Hymenoptera > Cynipidae > Andricus > Andricus quercusramuli. Next base: position 253,683 of record CAKNXH010060283.1, read on the forward strand.
GTACATGATCTTCCTGGCATAAATTCACTTTCTTTTGTATATTGGTACGATAATCGCTTTTCTCCAATCGTCTGGGACTTTCCCATCTCCATATATAAATTTATCAATTCGCACAACCTGTGGGGTATGTACTCGCCACTGTATTTAAGCATTTCAGCGCTAATACTGTCTACACCAGCAGCCTTATCGTTTTTTAAGTTCCTAATTATATCTCTAACTTCAGTGACACAGACTTTTTCAATTGGGTTTTCTAATGTATTATGTTCTATAAGTTCTATTGCCCTATATCCTCACCTCCTAATAATCCTTTAAAAGAGTCTTTCAAAGCGTCTATACTATTTCGTCTGTATCATATAGCATTTCACCTTTGCTACTAGGATTCGATTCAGAACTTAATGTGGTATTAAAACAGTTCACGCAACAAAACAATTGCACCTCAGTTTGATCCGCCCATCTAATAAAATAGGGTCGATTTGTGGATTGAAATAGGCTTGAAATGAGAATCATCTGTCGATAATTAAATCTGATAAAACAAATGCTAAACTGTCAAGTTTAGTAACCAAGGTAACCCATCGGGCTGAAGTTCGCGACGTCTGAGTGTGGCGGTTCAAAACTAATTTTTACGAATTTTTAATTTCATCTATATCTTTTGTTTTTTGTAAGATTGAAGTTTGGAATAATTGAAACAATGCACCCTCTGAACAATTTTAGTTCGCTATCTCGGATCATTTATCAATCTGAAGTTAGCAAACTAAACAAGACAGAAACTGGTTTTAAAATAGACTCATTGTGAGATCATATTAGAACGCCCAAGAAAGGATCCCAGATAAAAATGAATTCCTAGTTTTTACTGTGTATTTCTCATGCTTCTGTTCTGATTTTATCTTTACTTTCCTTGACTAGTCGTTTAACTTTCCTAGCTCTTTTTGTTTCCACAATCGCTTTTGAGTTTATATCTTCCTCATCGCTGAGACCTGTGATGTTCAACTTTCTCTTGTACGCTTCTTTTTTTTTTTTCTTGTTGGGCTGCCACAATTCCATCATTCCGCCATGCATCGCCAGATTTTCTTCCTACAACCGCCGTACCACACACGTCGATCGCAGCTTTAACAATGATATCCCGTAACATATAGTCAAAGCGCCATCTATATCTTTATTGCTTGTAAGAGCCTGCCAAGTTGCCTTATCTATGCGTTCGTTTATCTTTTTCTGAAAATATATTCGTACTTCCTGTTTCTGTATAAATTTTCCATCTTTATAATAGGAGTTAATGATCTGTATTGCATTCGGAACTCCTCATGGCTCTTGTATCTTTCACTAGTTCCTTAATTTTCATGATTTATAAAATCTCTAATGTTCCTACGAGAATATAAACTGTTCTTGCAGAAATCTAGACTTGCAAGAATCCTAGTTTCTATACACCCATTACTAAAAAAATGACACTTTTCATCTCATTTAATTTTGTTTCTTAGCAGTAATAATTATCAGAACTATCAACTATCATACTCCACCCAGTAATTGATCATCACCACTCTTTTAATATACTGAAAGTAATAAGATGCACGTTACATGGACCGCTGTTCAAGAGTCTTTCAAGTATATAGGGCACTATAACTGTGATATAGAACACGATGCGTTAGAAAATTAAATTGATAGAGTCTGTGTCTCTGAAGTTAGTGATATATTTAAGAACTTAAAAACTGGTAAAGCTGCTGATGTAGACAGCATTAACGCTGAAATGCTCAAATACGGTGGCGAATTGATAAATTTATGTATCGAGGTATAGGAGAAGTTCCAGATAACTTGAAAACAGCGATTATCGTTCCAATATACAAAGGAAAGGGAGATAAAAGCAACTGCAATAATCAGAGAGGTATTAGCTTATTAAGTACCGTAAGTAAAATATAATCCAAAATACTTATTCGTACACAGTAAAAACCAGGCATTCATTTTTATCTGGGATCCTTTTTTGGGCGTTCTAATGTGATTTCACAAATAGTCTTATTTTAGTACCAGTTTCATTCTTGTTTAGTTTGCTAACTTCAGATTGATAAATGATCCGAGATAGCGAACTAAATTGATTCAGAGGGTGCATTGTTTCAATTGTTCCAAACTTCACTCTTACAGAAAACAAAAAATAGATTAAATTAAAAATTCGTTAAAATTAGTGTTGAACCGTCACACTCAGACGTCGCGAACTTCAGCCCTATGGGTTACGTTTGTTTCTAAACTTGACAGATTAGAATTTGTTTTATCAGATTTAGTTATTGACAGATGATCCTCTTTTCGGGTATATTTCAATCCACAAATCGACCTTATTTTATTAGATTGGCGGATCAAACTGAAGTGGGATTATTTTTTTGCGTGAACTGTTTTAATACCGAATTAAGTTCTAAATCGAATCCTAGTTTTTACAGTGTAGGGTAATAAAAGTGATAAAAGAAAATAGATGAGAAGTCCAAAGTGGATTTATGCCAGGAAGATCATGTAACGGATAAAATATTTGGCTTAAGACAGATCACAGAAAAACACAGAGCTATAAGAAAAGAAGAAATGTTAACTTGTAAATTGAATTGTCATAAACAAATTGTGTTGACAAATAATCGACATTAGGGATTATTATTCGCCTCCAAAGAATATATTCCCGCTTTGAAATTTCTTGCTTTCATCTTTAGAATGATGCGTGGCCATTTAAGTTTGAGAACTGAAGTTATTATTGCATCACTAATCGTTTAGTTCATAAACGAATTATATAAGCAAATAAGCATTGTATACGTATATAGAAAGAAAGAAATCGTTTTTTCCTTTATTATTTTTTGAGTTATATTGACTAGATGAAATCTAGATGAAATTTTCATCAAGACAAATAATGAAATTCGTCAATTTTGGTTTATTTTATGAACAAATTATATAAACAAATGCACATTTCAGGCATTTTCAGAACAAAAGGAATAGTTTTTCTTTCTAGTCTTGTGAGAATTATATTACCAATCATATTTTTTGGGAAAATGTTTCTATTTATCAATATTTATTTATTCCATGAATGAATTAAAACAAATTACTAATGGGCCCAAGTGGGGAACCACATATAACTATTCTCTGCGGCTCTTCACTAGGGGTGATCGCTAGAGAGATTGATTAGCAGCCTGGGTAGGAGCTGTGTTGCGAAACCAAAGTGTCATTTAAATAAATAACATGATAATTTTAGATCAATCTAAAATATCTATTTCTTATACCTAAATACCAATGTACCTTCTACCTATATACCCATATACACACTACTATTTTCCAACCGAGCAAGTCACGCCTTGCCCGAAGGGAAATGGCTTAATGGTATAATAAAAAATAATAATAATATGAAAAAATACACATTTTAGGTGTTTTTAAGCAGAAAAATAATTTGTTCTTCTGATATTGTTGAAATTATATTTCCAATTATGTGTTCTAGAAAAATGTTGCTTCGCATCACTAATCGTTCATTTCATAAACAAATTCACATTGCAGACATTTAGCGATAGCAATGAATCGCTTTTCTTATATTATTTTGAAATTATATTAACAATAATGTATCCGGATGAATTTTTTGATCCTCTATTATTTGTTCATTCAATAAACAATATAAGATAAACAAATGCACATTCTAGGCGTTCACAGGCAGACATATCCTGGTACTTATCAAAAGTAAGGTTGCCTTATGGGATGTTCAGATATTACTTATTCATATTAATCAAGACTTTCAATAAATGAAAGCATGAAACCCTTAAAACCTGCAATAATGGTTGTCTAAGGAAGATTCAATAGAATACTTTAAGAAGTTTCTTTGAATATGTATACTGGGTTCTACAAAAATGCATTGATATTATGCTTTTGATAATTAAAAATGAAGAAAATTTCCAAATTTTACTGTTTCTTATAGAGTAGAGCTTTATTGCCTAAGCTCTCACTTCTGTATTGTAAGTTTTTCATTAAGATCTTTTAATTTAAAGCAATGGTTACAAATAAAATTATAATTAATCAGGAACTTTACTTTATTGATTAATTTTATATATTATTAAATAAAAATAAAATTTTTCTGTTATTCGACTCTTTAGTGAGCTTCACTGTATGTAACAAAAAACAAATTTTTGGTTTTGTAAAAATTATTCTTGATATTTCAGAGATCTTTAAGCTTTAATTAATAAATTCAAAATATTCAGAGAGAGAATCTCTAAAATTACAAAAATGCAAACGCAACTTAGAGAGGAAAACAATTAAATAGATAGATTTATTGATTACTATTTTACTGGGATAATTGCGTTTCCAAAAATGGGGGAAATATTTCAAGGACCAGTTTCAGATGAATTTCTCAAACATTTGTTTTTTACGACTTTAGCTGTAGACTGTCTCTTGTCTAGGAAGGGGTGTACAGTTAAAGAGATTGGACTACACTTTACTTGAGTTCTTAGGAAAATACGTACAAACCAAAATCTGTCAATTTCAAAGGGAGTTTTCGTTCCTCTTTTTTTTCCTTTTTAAAAATGAGTTCAGTACTCAGGACCCGGTACGGTTCAGTCGCTCTAGACGAAAGTTTAAAGAATCTAAATAACCATTTTTTAAGAAGTGTGTGCAAAATAAAAAATTACTGAAAAATTCCGTTACATTATAAAGTGAAGCTAAATTGTTAACTTTGAAATTGCAATAAATGAAGAATTAAAAAATAAATATTTGAATTAACTTTTCGGAATTTTCAAACAAAATTTCATTTTGCTTGTCGAATTTGAATTTCGAAATTTAAAGTGATTTAAAAATATTTTTTTTATTCATATTTAATTAAAATATATTGAAACAAAATTTTTTATCATCCATTAACATTTGTATGGTGATTGTGACTATTAAAATTGGTGTTGTGCCGATGCTGGATTCCTTATGAGACTTCTAATTTATTTTTTCGTTTCACAATGGAATATATAGGACATAACAGCAGAAGGATAAGTTTTTTTTCTCTTTTACTGTTTATACTTGTGTGAAACTGAATTTTCTTAGAAACTGTAACATATCATCATGAATTTCGTGGAAATTGACAGACTATGTGTAAATTTTAACATGTCATCATGATTTCGTGGAAATTTAACAGATTGTGGGGCAAAGAAATAGTTAATTCATGGAATTGTTATACATAAAGAGAGGGGGCAATAATGCAATCAATTTGAAAAGAGACCTTTCGAGAGATAGCAAAGCCTTTGATACATTTATCGAATTTTTATAGGAAACATTGGAAATTATTGTAATTTAATTTTCTGTTAATTGGCAATTACAATAAGTATTAAAGTGCAAAAATGATTTAGAAATATTGAGGATTGGCACTTAAACCGAAAATTAAAAGTTAAAATTCCATCCAAAAATTAAAAAATGAAAAATAATTTAAATAACAGTACGATAAGAAACTTCAGTATCATATATACATACATTACTAATATAAAGCATATGATAAAAAATTTTTTTTCGTAGTATCCTACAAAATTATACCCTAAGCCTTTTTGTTCAAAAATATAATTTTTTGCACAGATTGACTTGATAATATTGTGTTTCTAATTTTCTTCTTTAAAATTGTTATTTCTTATAACACTAGTTTACAGCCATTTTTCCCACCATATCTCAGTATGATTTTCCCGTGTATTTTGGCCTACTGAACAGGAAAATCACACTAAACAATTTTTTATGGACAAGTTTTCGAGATATCATTGTTCAAAATTTTTTGTTTCAATTCTCAGAGTTGTTCCGAAGTTTTTGAGTATATGTCAAATTCTAATTAACCGATTTTCCTAAACAAGAACTAAAATTGAAGGCAACTGAATCTTATACAACTTTCTATTCTAAAGTTTATAGATTGGCCCAGTAGTTCAGATGCTAGCGATTTTAATAAGTTGGCAAATATTTGCGATTTCTATTCTTCACAGGACGATATGTGCAACTTATTAAAATCGCTAGCATCTGAATTACTGGTCGGATCTGAAAACTTCAGGGAAGGAAGTTGTAGAACATACAGTTTCCTTCAACTTAAGTGCTTTTTCAGGAAAATTCGTCTATTAGAACTCAAGACATATTCAAAAACGTCGGATCAACTCTGAAAATTGAAGGAAAGTTTTAAACATTGATATCTCGAAGACGCTTCCATAAAAAAATTTGGTGTGTGAGTTTCGTGTTTAGTGGGCCAACATACATAAAAAATCATATTAAGATGTGGTGCGCAGAAAGGATGTTTAATTTTGTTAACTAGTGTAATCTTATTAAAATTATAGTGTGAATGATGAATGATCTTTAACAACATTTTGTCAGAAAATGGAATGCGTAAAATTGATAAACAAATATACATTGTAGGCATTTATAAGCAGAAAGAAAATTTTCTTTTAAATTCGTTGAAAATATGTTGGCAATGTTTTTTACACGGAATCTTGTCGAACAATAGAATTTACCAAATTTATAAACAGTTGATATCGACAAATACATAATTTCGTTCTAAATGTCATTTTCAACCACGTTCTTTCATTTTACCCCAATGTAGAACGCTATACCGCCTAATCTAACAGGGACTTGAAAGAATTTGCCGTAGCGGTCCATATGCAACGTGCGTGGATTTTTGTAAGGCCCTTTTTCTTGAGAATCGCTGAAGAGCGCATCTCATTACTTCAGTGTAGGTTCACCTTGTAAATAAATTTGAAAAAAAAAACAACCTGGAAGTACTTGCACTCGATGAACCGAGAACATGATAATCCTTATACACATCTCAATGCTATAACGGTGCGAAAGGCGCGAAAGAAACTATGAAAGTCGAAGGGGAAATAGGGTAGGGGTGAAAAGCGCTCCAGGAGAAGCTTCTCTTGTCCAGTGATTGGGCCCAAGTCGAACCAAGTGCATAAGTACCATGGTAAGTACCCGTGCTTGTAAATACACTTACAGCAAAACCCGTGAGTGAATGAAGTACGGTCGTTCCCTCGCTTTATGGGATACCCACTTCTCAGGCCCAGGGAATAAGAGAGTGACTCGTTGCTTGCGTGGATATTTGCCAGAGGCGGATTTTCATCGTAATCGTCTTTGGATACGCGGCTTAATTAGCCATCGACTCCCTAGGTGACTTGAATGGCCGCGTTTCATTCCTGAGAGTAAGTCCCTCGGCGCTTGTTACTGACCCCGAATGCTAGTGTCAGTCGGGCGACGCTCATGCGTGCGAATTTAATTCTTTATTCTGCCTATCACGACTAAATGACGTTTCTTCAACCTTCGAGGGATTTTCAGAGTTTTGCATACAGGATCATTATTTTTGCATACACCTTCTTCATTTTTTCACACATCCTAATTTTTTCATGCTATGTTTTCATATTATATCTTCTTCATTTTTGCATACATGTTCTTAATTTTTCAAGACTACATCATTTTCATTTTCTATACTAAATCGTCTTCATTTTTCCATACTACGTCGTCTTCATTTTCTTATATCTTCTTCATTCTTTCATGCCACATCTTCTTCATATTTCATACTACAATGTCTTCACTTTTGCTTAAAATGTTCTTCATTTTTTCATAATACATCTCCTTCATTTTTCAAATTATATCTTCTTCAATTTACATACTGCATTGTCTTCATTTTTTCATACATCTTCATTTCTTCATTCATCTTCATTTCTTGCATGCTACATATTCTTCATTCTTTAAACTACACTCTCTTCATTTTTGCATACACCTTCTTCATTTTTTCATGCTAACATCTTTCCTTCTTTTTCTTAAGGATTGAAGGTTCCCGGACAAAAGGGCGTGTGTGCCAAATTTCAGAAATGCGTTTTGTCGGCTTAAAGTAATTTTTTCGACCTAAAGCATGTCTCTGTAGAAGATTATAGTCCACTTCGATTTGGAAGTAGAACAAAATCCATGTTTGGTATTTCTTTGTGTAAAGTAATCACATCTTCTTGCCTGTTCTTTTCACAATTCAATAGAACTGAATGATTGCTCGAAAGCACTTTTTTTTGTAATTAAAAAATTTTGAATGTATGCATGTATTTGTGTGTCATTATTTTCGTTTTTGGGAACGCGCCGCATCATTGACAAGGGTTTTCGAGACGAGGAATGGCAAGGTGGAGGTCGAGGAACTCAAGGAAGGATAGCTCGAGGACTCGCGTTTGGAGACAAGCAAGGCGGCCAGAAATCAAGGCCTTGTCTTGGTCTTGTCTTGGAGGCTTGAGTTTCCTCCAGCAGATGTGCATTTTTTTTACCGCTTGGGGAGGGGAAATGAATTAAAGCTCTCATAGGATGATTGTGGGGATGCAAGTGATTACACAAATCCCAAGGTAGTAGTAGTTGTTAAATACTTCATTTAAATATTCAAGTAATAATTTGTAATAAAAATATATAATTAATAACAATTGAAATTAATTAATAATAATTTTTCAATTGATAATAATTAATAATAATTTTTTCAAACAAAAAGTTCTTCCAAATTTTTGTTTAAATTAAAAAAAAAATTTCAATTTCTTCCGAAACTTTATTTCATACAATTTTTTTGAACAAATTTTGTTTAAGAAATTGAAGAATATTTTGTTTTGAGATTATTTTATAACTTAAATTAACGTCTTAATATGCTACGAAACCCTTCCTTGCAGGCGGTCCACGCATACTTTGACTAATTTTTATTTAGAATGTGTTACTTCTGATTCAATTAGATATACAACGGAATATAAAGGAATCTGAAGATGTATCTTACGCAAAAAATTAAGGTTAGCGACGAATGTCGGACTTTTGGTTCCCAAACATTTCTATTGCACGAGTAAACATTTTTTATGAATAGTCCGCAATTACATAATATTTAACCGTGTTCTCGGTTTAAATTTAGAGAGTAGAATTTCATTGAAATAACTTCAATCTAAGCGAATTCTACGTGAAACGTCAAAGTCTTTCAAACGCTTCTGATTACGATGTCTGAGTGTACCCCAATTTTCTGTCGGCAGTGTAAATTATCTTAAACAAAGTAACTAAATAATAAATAAAAATAAATTTGAAAATTACAGTGACGTAAGTGAAGGTACATAATAAATTACATTTTTATTTCAAGTGGACAAGCATTCAAAATGGCTATTAGGAGAAGTTATGCGTTTTTCAATTGTGTGCTATGTTTTTCAAAAAATCCGCAAAATATAAAAGAATATCACAGAAGAATAAGAGATGATTTCCACAAAACTTTTGGGAACGTGCAAACTTTTATCTTAATATTGTTCGTATCTGTCATTACTTGCGAGAAAAATGATAGAATTCTATTGTATGAAAAAAATTCTCCTGGCCACCAAATTTATTTAGCCCGCTTAAAACTCACAAGATATCTTCCCTAAGTCAAATTACAAAATAAAAAGAAATTCGAAAAAAATATAAGGGAAGATTTTTGGAGAAAATCGACTTTTAATTTTTTCAGAAAAACCGCCGCCATTGTATTAATTTTGAAACGTTTCCTAATTTTTCCGCAGAATACGGAAGAAGTCTGTGAATGCTATTAGAATTAAATGGAACATGAGAAATGTCTCAATTAGGTCAAAAGTTTTAGATGTTTAATTTAATTTTGCTTTGAAAAACAAAGCACAGAATTCAAATACGCATAACTTACAAAATTTTTTTTTTGAGAATCGGAAAAATATGTACCCATCGCCTAAATTCTAAATATATATATATATATATATATATATATATATATATTGAGGGTATTCAATTTTTCAACTTTTTTAGACAAATTACATATTCCGGGAATCGTGAAAACTTGTAGATTTCGAATATGATATTTACATATCCCTAATTAAAATTTTTTAAGAAAATTGCTTTCGTGCTTTCCGCCAGCTTACAGACAAAATACCCCTGCTGAGAAAGGCCGGGGAGGCTGGAGCATCAGATTGCGGTATTTTCATTCAATGCTGGTGTTGCAAACCCAAGCGTCCAAGACAAGCTCAAGGCAAGGCCTCGCCATTTTCAAGGAAGATCCAAGACGATCAATTCAAGCCGGCAGGAAAGGCTCGTCTTGTCTTGTCTCGAAAACGTCGAGGCCTCGCTCGACGGCAAAACTAGCTTTTTCTTTGTCGGGTCCGGCGTTTTATTGAAACGCGCCATTATTTGGCAAGGGTTTTTTGCAGATATTTACTTTTTTGTGAGCACATCTTTGGTGATTCGATAGAGATTTTGAGTCAAAATTGGCGTTTGTAAGACGCCCTCGTACCTTTGACAAGAGCTTTTCTCGGGAGTGGGTGCTTCTTTCAGAATCTTCCTTTCAGGGTTCGATAGAGATAGCAATTGCTCGAAAGTACATTTTTGTTTTGAAAAAATTAAATGCATTAAAGTTAGACAGTTTTTTGTGTCAATTTGAGTTCTGGCACTAACACCCTTATGCAAGAGCCCCTTCAATTCTTCTTGTTTCTCCTGTTTGCAAGAAACTCAACCAAACGAGAATTCAACTACATGGTAGAAAGTATAACTACTTCAAGAAAAATTCATTTCCTTAGTTTAAGATTCTTCTCTTTGGACTTAACTTATTTGTTGAAAATTCATTCCATTTTTCGGTTAACTGTTAAGTTTTTGAATAAAAGATTCAACCATTACATGCTTGGTTGGAAATTAAACTATTTTGTTGCAAAGTCATGTTTTTGGGTTGAAAATTCAACTGTTTTGCAGAAAATTATTGTTTTTTTGCTTGAAAATTCAATAATTTAGAAAAAAAAATAAAACTATTTGGTTGCAAAACAACTCTTTGGATGAAAATTCCTATTTTTGGTTAAAAATGTAACTATTTTTTTTTTTAGAAAATTCTGCTATCTGGTTAAAAGTTGAACTATTTGTTTGAAGATTTAACTTTTCTGTTGAAAAATCATATCAACGGGTCGCAAATTCAACTTTTTTTATAGGTAATTAATCTTTTTGGTTGAAAATTTACCTTTTTGGTTAAAAATTCATCTTATTTGGTTGAAAATTCAACAAATTGGTCGAAAGTTGAACTATTTTTTTTTCAAATTAACTTTCTCAAGATTCACCTCCGGTTGAAAATTTAACTATTTTGTTAAACAATTTTTTCGTGGGTAAAAATTAATTTTTCCAATCTGAAAATTGAACTATTTCATTTTTGGCTATAAATGTATTCTTTACTAATTGAAAATTTAACTATTCGTTAGACAATTGACGTATTTTTTTGAAAATTCGTATTTTTGAGCAGAAAATTATTCTTGTTTGTTGAAAATTCACTTTTTTGGTTGAGGATTCAACTATTATGTTAAAAATATGTCTTTTTGGTTGGATTCAAAAAGTTGAATATTATTTTCTTGTTGAAAATTTAGATTTTAAACTGGAAATTTAACGATTCTATTTTTTTTAATATCTTTTTTAGTTGAAAATTCAACTACCTGGTTGAAAATTCATCAATCTTGGTCTTGATTGAAAATTAATATTCTTGTTGAAAATTCAGCTTTCATTGTTTAAAAGTGAAGTGTTTTCTAAGAAAAATCGACTTTTCAGCTTCAAAACTTCATATTCTTGTTCAAAATTCCTCTGTTTTGTAAAAACTTGATTTTCTTTGTTAAAAATTCATCTTTTTTTTACGATTCAATTATTTCAATAAAACTTGTCTTTTTTCGTTGAATTTAACGGGTTGAAATATTTTGTTGTGTGGAAAAGTAATGTTTGAAACTGGAAATTTAACTATGTATGTATTTTGTTAAAAATTCGTCTTTTTGTAAAAAATTCATCTTTCTAGTTTAAAAATTTAGCTATCTTTTTTGACCAAGAATCAACTATTCTGTGGAAAATTCCTCATTTTAGATTAAACATTCATTAATTTCTTATTCATTATTATATTTAATTTTGATCTCAAGCTTTAGTTTAGATGGTGACAACCCGAAATGTCGAAGGCATTTTTTTGTTTGCTAGTTGGATTATTGAATGATCTGCACAGGGCTGTTGTGGTATATTTCATCAGTCACGGATGCATTTTCGTAATGCAATCAAGTGATTTGATAAGAGCAGTTTGCCATATTTAACATATTGGGCAAAGCCTGGTTTTTTTACCCCATCATTCACGGACTGGGTTGCAGTAAAGTAATTATTATTATTTATCATTTAAATTAATTTTGTTTAAAAATTTAACTATTTGTTAAAGTCACTTTTTCGGTCAAAAAATTCAACTCTTTCGTTAAAAATTCGTCTTTTTGGATTGAAAATTCATCTTTAAGTTATATATCTGCGTAACTTTTGGGGGTAAGATAAAATTATGGTTGTCAACGACGGAAGGGTATCCAAAATAGCCGCAAATTGGTAACGTAGTATATGCAGGATCCATTATTTCAGAACTTTTTGAATGTTATGCAGAAATTTGTTTTTGTTCATTGCATAATAATTTCTCCTTCATATCTTAATACATGCGATCAGCAGCAATAGGATAAAATTGTACCATATTCCATGCTAACAACCAAAGTTCCCAGATTCGCAGATATACTATTAAGAATTCCTATCCGCTGACTAGCGCCTTCGGTGAAAGGGCCTCCTTAACTGAAAACACCGGAAACAAATAATTTCTCGGCCACATAACACATGGCGTGTTGGACTTTATGCAGGTTCTTTCACTAGAGATGCTGAGTGTGAGTTACGTGTAGGAGGCAAGTCCCTCGCCAGCAAGTAACGAGCAAAAACGTCATTAGCAAGCTCGTACCATAGCTACACTCAAAGACGAGATAATTAACGCATTAACCGGAGCCACGTCACGTTATCGGACCTCTCTCTGTTTAATTATGTATACGACTTGTCGCTACTCTATCCGTCCACAGTAATATACGATCGTGCGAGGTCGCGGCTTCCGGGTCGCGCAATAACCGTCTTCGATCTACGATTTAATTGCTTCTTCCTGCTGCAGAAATTTTCCTTGTACGAAACAATTGACTACCTCTTAAGAAATGTTGATATCTCCGCAATAATCCAGAGTCATTATAAACGAATCCCAAATCCTGCTGCAAGAACGATCAACCTTCTCATATAGAAATTTTGTTTATTCTTGTATCTTGATTCTTTCTGCAGGAGTCCTGCTATCTCTTATGCAAATATCGAGGAACCAGTAGGAATTAAATAACTTTTACCGAATTTCTATACTTTTCTTATGGAAATATTCGTGACATCTTGCCGGAAATCCCAACACTACTATAGAAGTCTTACTTGTAAGTCTTGAAGCATTCTGCAGAAACGTTGACTCGTAGATACAGGCAATTTTAATTTATGAACCCGGGTAAAAATATTTTGTCTTGGTTTTGTCTTGTATGTCTTCGATATGTCTCGAATATGTCTCCAAGACAGTGATATCTGGCTCCGTCTCACCAGCTAGACATTGGAGATATACAGGCTTTGCTTGCATTTATGACTGTTGACTGAGCCAAGACAATACCAGGTTGACTTGTTTCAAGACAAGAAGTGTAAGTCCTGATAAATATAACGAATTGCTCTTTAAAAAAATTATATTGCCAGTTTGTGGCCTTAACATTTGCCAGGGTCAAAAGTAAAGAAGTTTTAGTTTGTAAATTTTATTGTCCATTATACTGCGGCCTCTATAAACTATGGACCCCACAGACAGGGCCTGCCATTTCCAGGAATCAGGTAGCTAGGTGAGGACCAAGCAGTTGACATCTGCTGAGGATTAAAATTTTACAACCGATAAAACTTGTAATTTTGTAATAAATAATTTTTAAATAAGAAATTCGGAACCTGTCTGTCTCAACAACTGCAGGCATATAAAATTTTTGATGAAAAGATTAAAACTGTCATTTTCTAGAAGTATCTAGTGAACTGTTGGAGATAGGAAAAAATGGACAACATTTTTAGATTCGCCATCCAAACAGCATAACTATTGCAGACCAATGAAATTATCAACACATAAACAATAAATACCATGAAGATAAATAATTTAAACATCCTATAAAGTTTGAAGCGGATTAGTGATGACCCTCAAGACATAAATTTGTGTCTTCAAGTTAAAAATATTCGTCCTAAGACATCAAGAATACTCTGGTTCCGTCTCACGAGCTAGACATACAGAATGACTTGGAATTGTCTTGGACTGGTCTTTACTCAAGACAAAATCAAGACCAAATATTTTTACCCGGGAATGCTGACACGTTTTGCCTCTAGTCAAAACTTGGACTTTTTTTCAAAAAACAACATATTCTTTTTGATTTATATTTTTTCTCCAGGAATCATTTGGCCATTCGTGAGGAGTCCTAATGACAGCTCTTGCATAAAACTTTACTTCAGTACGAGAATCCCAAATCATGCCTTAACAATTTTGACACTTCGCGCAGAAATTTCTATTCTTCTTTAGGAATTTTGAATTTTCTGCAGAAATATCTCTTCTTCCTATAACTTCTGGCTAAAATTTAGACAATCTTGCAGAAATATTAAAATGTCAAAAAATTAGACTTCCACATTATGTAGCATTCTGTAATAATCTGTAATCTTTCTGCAGAACTCTTAGCTCCTGTTCCAAGAATCCTGTTCCTTCTGAATGATTTCCCTATTAACACATTTATTCCCTTTGTACAAATGTTAAAATTCAAACGTCAATCCCAACTAATTCTGCAAGAATCCCAATTCCTTTTTCATTAATCTTGACTCCTCCTATCCGGAGTCAAGATTGCCACTTAGCCCTATCTCAATATGACTTTTTTGTAAAAGTATTATCTACTAAGTCTTTTTTGTATCTGACCTATTCAATATTTATCAGTTCCAGAATAAAGGGTTTTGAAAGTATTCGAGCTCAACAATATTCTTTCATGATTTTCTTTATAAAGACGGCCGGTTGTCCGTCCGTCCACCTCTCGTTTAACGCACTCCTAGCTCCTACAGTATTTGTGCTAGACTCACTAGAAGGTTAAAATTTGGCATGGATGTTAATACCTTACAGAAAAATGTTTTGATCCGCTCTTCTATTATGGTTTTTTTTGTTAGAAGCTAAGAAATAAAAAATGCAGAAATTGAGCTTTTTAGACCCATATGTTGGAAGCTTTTCTTTAGGTCCAATTTTACTCAGGCATGGCTCAAATTGAAGATTTTAGCATGTATAATTTCAATAAAGAAATGAATTTGCTGGGTCATATTCTTCTTCTTCTTTTAATATCAGTGTTGAAATACCGCGGATGTCTTGAATTTGGATTGACTCTTCAATCAGAAAAAAGTTTGGTTGATTCAACAGAAATTTGGTTGGATCAAACAAATAAATACATCGCTACATGGTCAATCAAATGATTGGTTGATTCAACCGAATTTTTTGGTTATTAAAGTTTGGTTGATTGTAATAAATATTTTGCTCAATCCAACCAAATATTTTGGTTGATCCAAAAAAATATTTTGGTTGTTTCGTTCAATCGAAATGTATCTAGATCTTGACTTTTAAGAAATTGTATTCTAGGACAAAAGCTTTTGATAAAAAACAGTTTTTTAGCTAAATCATTTTCTAATAAATAATATATTCCACTCATTACATTTATTTGGTAGAATCAACTAAACATGCGCAACTAAATAATTACTTTGAATTGACCAAATTAATTCGTTGTGTTTCTTTTTTAAATAAACAAAGGTTTATTTGCGCTCACCAAATTTTTTAGTTTCAACAAATCAATTAGGTTGAACAAACTGTTTTCTTGAATTAACTCAATCTTTTCTCTGAGTGTTGAATCCTGCAAAGAGAAAAATGGATGTTCATACCTACTTAACATCTCATTATTCTTACATTATTTTCCATAATTTTCCCACAAGTTTACGAACGACATAATAGTAATAATAATAATATTATTATCATGTGAACGACCAATGTCGACAGGATTTTTCACGAAATTGACTGTAAACTTCACGAAGTGGCCGATAGAGGTATGGTGTTTTTTGCACTCGGGCAATGACTTCAACATCTTGGACGTTTCAGACTGTTACTTCAGACTTTATATTCTGAAACGTGTCTTGGAAAACAATGAAAAAATACCAACAGTACTTGTAAAAAGAATTCAATTGAAAAATTCATCTGAAGAATTGTTCGCTGTCATTTCTTTTAAAAGTATATCAGGTTAAAATTGGAATATTTGCGCAAAGGCTGTCCATTTATTTGCAGTGTTTGTTGACGCATAATAAAAATACTTAAAACCTTAATATGTTTTCTTAGAGGTTTGAAGGTAAATTTTCCAATTTTCGTCGTCGATTCATACAAGCATTGTCAAATACTCATCAAATCGTCCACACACGTTTCTGGAAAAAAATTAGTGTGAAACTTTCCAAAATGAAATTCTCTTGTGTGTGCTGTAAAATAGAAATTCACATGAAGGAAAAATAGTTTTCAGCTTCACTTTTAAAAGGTAACTACTAACTATGAATGTATTGTCAAAAGAACTTGCCGCTCATTATTATATAGGACAGATTTTCGCTTCGTTTTGTATTTTAACAGATGTTCTTCGCCTAATTCACGAAAGATACCAATACTAAATTTCCAGAAATACCATTCCACTCATCATTCTTGGACCCCAAAATACGAATATCACCTTTGTCCGCAAACTAATTTGAAAGTTATATATAGGCTACCTGCTTTTCACACTAAAAGTGCTGTGAAGTCGAAACCCACTTCAGCCTGTGAATCTGAAAAGCAGGAGCCATTAGTTTACGAGGTCAGATGAGAAAAGCATGAGAGGGTAGCACTATGGATGGAGGACACTATGAGGATCATCAAAGTCCTACCATCTCAGAATCTCTTCTCCACAAACAATTCTCAAGAGTACAATAGAACACTTCTGTTCTGAGGCATTACGAAGTCACACCCCCGACGGGTGTCGGCGGCATTATGGGCAAAGTAGCGACAGGTGGTCAAAGCTACCGCAGACTAGGCTCCTTTTGTCACCGAATAACGAAGTAGGCGTCACCCATCGAGTTCTTTACGTCTCTGGGAATAAAAGGGTCCAAGAATGATTACAATGCAAGGACTGAGGGCAGAAACAGCGAGGAAAGTGGGAAATAAAGAAAATAAAGAAACCTAAGAAACCCATAGAATTGAAGGGTGAGTTGGTTGATATTGCGAGGTGGAATAAAACGAGCCTCTTGTCGCTGAGTTGTTTCATCAGTCCTTCTGACTTACCTGCTGTGTCACTCCCTCGCCCTTGAAAGGTGTGATGATAAAGAGAAAATATAATCAAATTTAAAGGTAGATATTTGAATACTTCTGATGGTAAGGGTTTTGGTAGATATTGTCTTGATATACAAAAAAAATAACTCCAACATCCCCGTGATTTCCCTGTCTTAAGAGGAAATTCTTTTTGAGTGAAAGGCTTGAGGGTAGGGTGAAAACATCGTGACTGGTGCAAGAGTCCCACGCAGAGATGATGATTAAAATTGTAAATATCCATCGCGACCCCCGGTGTTACGACCTTTGCGCGCCCATTGGCTCCCCATTGGCTTACCCCATATATCAACCAATATTAGATTACGGTAAGAGGTGCGCATTAATATCAGGTGGAAAGGAATCGATGATCAGAGGTACGACCTAGCCCCTCTCATCCGTGCCGCGCGTAATTTTTCACGCGCCAGCCAATTCAGCCATGTTTTTCTCACTCGATTCCTCCTTTTTTGCTCCTTTTGATAAGTCAGTGAGAGTCTTGAGAAAAGAGTAATGATTCCAAAGCTTTTGGTCCTTTTTGATTTTAGACGAGGCCGCTTGATCTGATGCAAGAAATTAGTTTAGTATGCATACCGATACGGGACCGTCAATTAACTACGTTAACAATTTGAGGGGGTCTCGCCAAAAACTATGATTGGTAACAGAAGTTGGTGATCATAAATTTTAACAAGTTTTGCGAATTTCGCGAAAGATCTTTGTTCAATAATAACTTAATAAGTATGAAAATCTTTTTATTATTCCACACTTTACACTTTTCTCCTTGTTTTTCTCCTTTTCTCTTCTTTTGCCCGTTTTTAAAAATTATTCTTTTACTCTTGTTTTCAAGACATTTCCCCTAATCCCCTTTTTCGCGGTTTTCGCTTAAATGCAAACTGAATTACTAGAACCCAATAAGAAAATCCAACTATTTTTGGTTAAAAGTAAATTTTTTGTTGTTAAAAAATCTCCTATTATGTTTTTGGTTCAAGATTCATCTCGTTTGGTCGAAAGTTCAACTGTTTAGTTGAAAATTATTTTATTTGTTTGAAAAATCATATTTTAGCGTTTTTTTTTTAAATTTAATAATTCCATTCATTATTGAAAATTTATTATCCTCTATGAGTTTAACAATTTGGTTGAAAATTCATCTATTTTGCTTCGAAATTCAACTATCTGGTTGTTAATGCAACTTTTTGGTTGAATATTAATTTTTTCAAATTGAAAACTTGTCTCTTTTGGTTCAAAATTATTCTCTTCTAGTAAAAACTTTTTTTGCTGTTAAATATTAAACTATTTTGTTGGAAAGGCAATATATTTCGACTTGGAACCTTCGGAATTTTAAGCGTTTCATATTGAAGTCAATATATGGTATCTACAATAATTTTACTTAAAACAATTTATTCTCCTATTCACATGGAAAACCACCCCTATTTGTAATATAATTAGTATTTTTGTTCCTATCGTGAATTTTATGCCTTTTATAGTCAAGCATTTTTATTTTTACGCAACCGTATAAGTCCGGACACTTGGGTCGGGGACACCCTGTAGAGTGTAGTATCTTAACAAAAAGTCATTTTCTGACTGTAATTATCTATAATTATCTTCACTGTAATTGTTAGTAACAGTTTTTATTAATGTTGGATTTAGCTCAACTGTGATACTCAACCAAAAAAAATTGATCAACAATTAATGAATGTGATTTTTATTAACAATTACTTACACAAAAGCTCATACGCAGTTTCTTACTTTAACTATTAGATAAGTCATTTGTGATATTTAAAGAGCCTGGATTACAATTGCCCGTGCAGAAATCGCCATATATATTACCGATTACCGACTAGGGCCTGATCCGATGTGTACTATCTGGTCCCGATAGGAAGAATTCTGTGGCCCTGACTCGTACCAGACCGGGCTATGTACTGTGACGTCATATAGCCTCTTCGCAGCGCCATCTTGACCCATATGCACTAGATGTAATATAACCACGAACATAACCTTAATTTTTGTTTTCCTTCATGGTGTTGTGTTGCAAATGTGCTGAGAGTGATCGTCCGTATAATATATTTTTAACACATTAATAATAAATGCCAAAATTGAGGAGCACACCGCGAGTTCGCAAGCATCGTGCCATCAGCAAAATTCCGTATTTACGCGATGAAAATGAAAGCAACGAAGGTAAGTCTTTTATGGTATTACATTTTTTTTATGGTATTATTAAATTTCATGGCATATTTAATTGTATTGTACTGGATCCAAGTTCTAACCTAAATATTCGATTTCCTCATTTTAGTCAAAAAAATTATTATTGGATATTTCTTCGCTCGGTAGCGCTTTTTTGTAAAACAAGTAGTTGCAATTTGGAGGTTATATTTTGAATTCTACGTTTGAAGTTATGCATGTTATCGCTCCAGTGGCGGCATAAGGGGTAATATTTGTGGATTAAAATGTGGAAATGTAATTTTGAGATCAGATTGTATTAATAATGTAAAACAGTTTCAGATGTTGATGTTGATGCAGATGATGAGGAAGAAATTAATGATGATGTGAATCGTGAAGAGGAAATGCTGTCCCACA
>CAKNXH010060285.1:0-21716 GCA_932178445.1 Andricus quercusramuli
TGCCTGAGCCTTTCTCGAGGCGTTTGCAATGTTGCAAACCATCACACAGTCAGTAAGTACGTTTGTCCTGCCTGAGCCTTTCTCGAGGCGTTTGCAATGTTGTAAACAATCACATAGTCAGTAAGTACGTTTGTCCTGCCTGAGAGCCTGTCTGCAGGCGTTCGCAATGACACTACTCAAACCTAAACAGAACCTGCGTACTGATCGATAACATATTGTTTTGGGATAACGAAGATTTGCATATACTATAGGCGCGTCAGTCGATAGGAATAACATAAAAAAAAGGAAGAAATTAAACCATTGGTTCAGAAAATAGAAAGAAGCCGAAAAATTGCCTCCAAATAAACAACGAAACTTTCTAATGCAAATCTTTTCTATAAAACAACACACAGTTCGTTTTGTAATACGAGGAAGTTTTTATTAAACACATAAGATAATGAATTTACGAACGAACAAAAGGAAAGATAGTTTACAGGAAGGGCAAACAATTTTAGGGATTAGATTACACATCAGCTCATAGCTCCTTCGACAACTGTCGTGAAATGGCCGCCGACAAACGAAAACAATTCTTTTGTGAACCACCCCAATATACATATATTAATCTTGACATGTCAGAAAGAGAAAAACACATGTAAATCATTGAATTTTATATATCAGATCGCATTTAATAAATTCATATATAAGATCACAAGTACACATGTAAATTGGAAATAGCATAAATATTGCATGTGGGAAAATACGATAGTCATAAGTGTCAGTATAAGTGTCATGTCAAATTCAGACAATCGGCATAAGGCAGAATGCTCAATTAGCATGCATTATGCTATACAAGTCAAGAATTCGATAGTGAGAGTCGGAAACAGAGTTTAAGTTTTCGAATTGTAAGTTTGTCATGCTTTACGTTCATGCTCTCCTCGCTAACCCACTATCCGGCTCGGAGGACCAAAAAATGTTAGTTATTTAATGATGGACTGGCGTGGGGTAGCGAAAGGATCACATTGAATCGTGTCGCAGTCGACGGACAAGATCCCAGAACATATATCACCATGATTACGAAAACACCTTCAAATACCTGTTGTCGAACTCAATCCAAAAACTAAGAGTCCTTAAGGAAAGTTTCACTGGAAGCCGGATCCCAGCAGGCACTCCTTTTGAACCCAAAAAAGGTTTTGGGTTTTTGTAGAAAATTGGAACAGATGTAGCCTTCGGAAGCTACGACCACGGTCGTTCATCGAACGATCGATCCCGATGCAACCGGAGGTGATACGTCGTCCGACTCGTCACTCCCCACAACACCAGAAGTTGATCGAGTCGGGAAATCACTAAACAAGCACTCAATGCACAGAAGGTGACGTTAACTTTAATTTAAGGACTTAACCGCCCGAACCGTCCACAAGCAAGACTGGATCTTGAACCGTTGAACCACCCGATCACTGGCCACACTCGCCAACACCTAGGTGAATACAGAAAATCCAGAAAGAAGGGGTACAAGCAGAGATGAGGTGGGAGATTGCTGATCCCATACATTCAATTTCGAGTGATTTTCCGCAGCGCCTTCAATGCGAGTAACCGGTTTACGAACTAAAATGCAGCGCTCTCAATGCGAGTAGCCAGTCTACGAACTAAAATAGACTATAGTTTGATAATGTCGGTAGAGAAGATCAGAGTGGGTAATTTTAGTATGTAAACTGGTTACTCGCATTGATGGCGCTGCGAAAAATCACTTGAAATTGAATTTCCCACCTCATCTGAAAAATTTTCATAAAAAATAAAAGAATCTGGAAGTTTTTAAGGCAATTTTTATGCTTTCACACAATTAAAAAAATATCAGGAAAAATTCAAATTAATTTAAAACATGTAACTATTCTATTTGTTTCTTTATTGGTTTAAAATTAATTTTCATACAATGGGAGTGCGCGTGAGGCGAATTTTAAACATCTTTTGTGAGCGAAGATGGCTTAATTTGCTGAAACCGTTTGTTTACTTAGATAGAAAACGGTTTATGAGAAAAAAGGTTGGAAGAAACTCGTGCACAATCACTATCGGTTTGAATTATATGATAATCGAACAGCCTGCGATGGGGCAATGGTCTAGTTTCCAGACTGGAGATTATCTCGTCGTGGGTTCACTTCCTTGTGCAAGTAAAAATTTTTTTTTGTTTCTATTCCTTTTTTTTTAATTGTTTAACCCTGAATATAAATAAACATTATAAAAATCATATTCAAGAGTTTTAAAAAATATGTTAAGAATACAACAATTATTTTTGACACCAAAATATTGTTATCAATCAGTTCATGTTTGCAGCATAATTTTTTATTTTGAAAGTCAATTTCAATCGAGTATTCAAAAACATTTTAAAAACTGTTATAAAATTGTTTAAGAAAGATTTTGGAAGATTTCAAGGCAGTTTTTATGAATTTGCACAATTAAAAAAAAAATCATGAAAAATTCCAATTCATTTAAAACATGTAACTATTCTATTTGTTTCTTTATTTTGGTTCAAAATTAATTTTCTTGCAAGAGGAGTGCGCGTGAAATGGATGTGAAACATCTTTTGTGAGCGTTAAACATCTTTTGTGAAAGTTTCTTCCAACCTTTTTTCTCACGAACCGTTTTCTATTTAAGTAAACGGTTTCAGCTAATTAAGCCGTCTTCGCTCACGAAAGATGTTTAAAATCCGTCTCACGCGCACTCCCCTTGTACGAAAATTAATTTTAAACCAATAAAGAAACAAATAGAATAGTTACATGTTTTAAATTAATTTGAATTTTTCCTGATTTTTTTTTTAATTGTGTGAAATGATAGAAATTGCCTCAAAAACTTCCTGATTCTTTTATGACAATTTTCAGATGAGGTGGGAGATTCAATTTCGAGCGAAGACGGCTTAATTTGCTGAAAACGGTTTATGAGAAAAAAGGTTGGAAGAAACTCGCGCACAATCAATTTCGGTTTGAATTTTAGGATAATCGAACAAGCTGCGATGGGGCAATGGTCTAGGTTCCAGACTGGAGAGCCTCTCGTCGTGGGTTCACTTCCTCGTACATGTAAACATTTTTTTTGGTTTCTATTTCTTTTTTTCCAATGGTTAAACGCTGAATATGCATAAATATTATGAAAACAATAGTAAAGAGTTTTAAAAAATATTTTAAGAATATAACAATTATTTTTGACACCAACATATTTTTATCAATCACTTCATGTTTGCAGCATAATTTTTCATGTTGAAAAATCAATTTCAGTCGAATATTCAAAAACATTTCAAAAACTATTAAAAAATTGATTAAAAAAGATCCTGGAAGATTTCAAGGCAGTTTTTATAATTTTGCACAATTAAAAAAAAATCAAGGAAAATTCCAATTCATTTAAAACCATGGTCTTGAAACTTAAAAAGATTTGTTTGAAAAATTAATTTTTGAAAACGAAAATTCTGTATTTTGTTTTAATTTTTCAAAAATCTTTTGTAGTCATAAATTATTTTTTAATCTTATTAATAATTTTATATATCCTTCCTTGACAACATTAGAAGCCAAAGCGTGGTTTTGTTTTAAATTCGCACGATATAGCGAAATGACATTGGTAGGGCGGAGGGGAATCTTTAATTCTTGTCACCTCTACGCCTCTACTTCCGACTTCGTAGAACCGGCGCAGAGTTTCCGACAAATATACTTCCCCAAACAAATGAAATAAAAATAGAAGAGCAGCTCTTTAAAACTGCTTCCTTGAACACTTGTTATATTATTTAATTAAATGGTCTTCAATTAAACTTAAATTAAGTAAATAAATTGATTAAAATTAAAATTAAATTAACTAATTTAAAAAGTGTCTAATTTTCTTTTTAATTTCACTTAATTTATTTATTTATTTAATTAACTTTCAATACTTCTCACATTTCCTCATTTTTTTTATACCAATAACTAAGTTATTAGCCAATTAGAATAATTTTTAATACGAAATAAAAATTTTAAATAACTATTAATTTGTTAAACATTTTTGCACACTTAAATTGGAGATAAAACCACATTCCGAGATTTGATAACAAGGAATCACGCATTATCAGTTTGTTTTTAAAGTTATATAAATACATTTTCGTAAGATTTCGGATAACATTAAAAAATATTTTTGAAGGTCTCTAATATGTTGAAAAAAAATCTAGAAAATTTTCATGTAATTTTTTCATTTACGGGATTTGCAAAATATTGTGGAAAAAAAATATTGTAAAAAAAAAACTTCTCAAATTCATAAATAATTTTTAAGCTGAAAAATTAAAATTTAAAAATTGCCTTAAAAGCTTAGAGATCTGTAGAAATTTTCAGAGGCATCTTAAGAAAATTTGTTTATTCTTTCAAAATTCTCAAAAAGCTTCTAATTTTTTTTTCGATGTACTCGAAAGTGTACGCTTGGCTTAAAAAGGGTTTGAAAATTTTCAAATTTTAAATTATGTTAACTCCTATTCAAAACTTCTAAATATCTTTTGAAATAATTCAGTTTTCCTAAGAAATCTTTCAATTGTCTTAAAATCTCCAAGATCCTGTTTCGTGTGTTTTAAAATAAAATCTCAATCATTTCAAATTTTTCCACAAATCTTATTATCGGTACCGATAACTATTTTGGTTTCCGGTACCGACAGTTTACATATTTCGCAAATTAAGATATTGTAAATTTTATCATGAAGTAAAATCACTTATTTGGAAACTTTGATTTACACAATTGATGTTGCAGTAAATTCGTAATATTAATTAATAGACTTAATAGACAGTTGACTTAAACAGGCTGCAAGAATACAAAAAAATACATTTGGGCTGTGACTGACAATATTCTTAGAAATTAAAAAACAATGAACTAAAAGAATAAAAAACAAATACGTTTCGACAAGTAAAAAAATAGGATTCATTGTGGAACGAAATCCCGGTTTGAAAAGTCATGCTTCAAAAAGACAAGAAATAAAAATTAATTCTTCTTCTTCTGAAGATCTGACAAACATGTCCTCTTCTTTTTTCATACCTTGCTTTGTCCATGAAATCATTAATATCGGTTAATGTATAATATAAATAAATATGTAATATAAATAATTATATATATAATATATATAAATTTAATTTTAAATATGTTCAATCGTATGTATATTTTTGAACAAAAATTTTTAATGTAAATGAATAATGAACTATTTTTTCTTTCTCAAATTATTAATTTAACTATTTGAACAAAGTAAAATTATTATTTTTTTGTTTAATCACTGACTCATTTTTTTGAATATATTCATGAACAATTAAATACGTCTGTTCTTTGTGTATACGTTACTTTCTCTAATTGTCAAGTAATTATCTAACATTATAATAACATTTGGTTCTTAATTACATACATTAAAATTTTGTTCTTAATTCTGCACTTTTAAATAATTGAACTCTCACATGAAATTTTTTATTGATGAATTTTATTTGAAATAAACTTTAGAAAAGTTTTTAACGTTTTAAAGTTTAAAACATTTTAGGATTTAAAAAAAAAATTTGCAATTTTGCACAGTTACAAAATTAATGAATATCTAGCAACTTTAAGAGATATTTAAAAGTATCAATAAGATTCAAAAATAATTTATGACTACAACAGATTTTTAAAACATTAAAACAAAATATAGAATTTTTGTTTTTGAAAAGAAATTTCTCAAGATTTGAAAACATTTCAAAAGATTTCTATAAATTCCGAGAAAAAATCCAAAATATGTTGGAAGAATACTTAAATTTTCAACCAATAAACATCGAATCTGCAAGAAAAGTTCAATCTTCAATAAAAATATGAACAAATATTTAAATTTTCAACAACAAAAATGCATTTTTTTTCAACATCTACATTTTCTTTGAATTTTGTTTAATCTTCTCAATATTGAAATTATCTTTTCAAGTTTCAAAACTATGTTTTAAATGAATTGGAATTTTTTTTGATTTTTTTTTAATTGTGCAAAATTATAAAAACTGCCTTGAAATATTCCAGAATCTTTTTCAAACAATTTTATTACAGTTTTTGAAATGTTCAAAAATGTTTTTGAATATTCGATTAAAATTGATTTTTCAAAATAAAAAATCATGCTGCAAACATGAACTGATTGATAAAAATATTTTGGTACCAAAAATAATTTTTGTATTCTTGAAATATTTTTTTTAAATTCTTTACTATTGTTTTGATAATATTTATGCATATTCAGGGTTGAACCATTCAAAAAAAAGGGATAGAAAAAAAAATTTACATGCACAAGGAAGTGAACCCACGACGAGATAATCTCCAGTCTGCAACCTAGACTATTGCCCCATCGCAGCGTGTTCGATTGTCTTATAATTCAAACCGATAATGAGTGTGCACGAGTTAATTCCAACCTTTTTTCTCATAAACTGTTTTCTAATAAGTAAACGGTTTCAGCTTTTTTCATCTCAAACTAAGCCCCTCTTCGATCACAAAAGATGTTTAGAATCCGTGTCACGCGCACTCCCCTTGTAAGAAAATTAATTTCAAACCAATAAAGAAACAAACAGAATAGTTACATGTTTGAAATTAATTTGAATTTTTCCTGAATTTTTTTTTAATTGTGCGAAATGATAAAAATTACCTTAAGAACTTCCAGATTCTTTTATGACAATATTCAGGTGAGGTGGGAGATTGCAATTGATGTTGCAGTAAATTCGTAATATTAATTAATAGACTTAATCAATAGACAGTTAACTTAAACAGGCTGCAAGAATAAAAAAGAAATATTTTTGGACTGTGACTGACAGTATTCTTAGAAATTAAAAAAAAATGAACTGCAAGAATAAAAAACGAACACGTTTCGACAAGCACAAAATAGGATTCATTTTGGAACGAAAGCCCGGTTTGAAAAGTCACGCTTCAAAAAGACAAGAAATAAAAATTAATTATTCTTCTTCAGAAGATCGGACAAACATGTCCTCTTCTTTTTTTCATATACCTTGCTTTGTCTATGGAATCATTAATATCGGTTAATGTATAATATAAATAATTATATATATATGCATATATATATATATATATATATATAAATATTTCCACAATTGCCAATTATAATTGTCGAACATTATAATAACATTTGGTTCTTAATTATTAAAATTTTGCTTCTAATTCTTCAATGGTGAATCATTTTAGAAATTGCTAACTTTCATCATTTACCGACGCGCAACGTGCACATTTAAAGTAACTTTTACTCGCATCCGCCAGGACGGCGCAGTTATCAGCGCATGTTTTTCACATTCTCCAGCATTCTCTTATTCCCTTAAATCAGCAATCTCTCACCTCATCTCTGGTACAAGTCTCAACAGGGGAGCTTCACACCACCACCCGACTCCCCACTACCACCAAAGGGAAAGAGCCTGAAACTCAAAGAACAGAGAGAGACCCTCAAGGAAAAAGAGCACTAGGCGAAAACCATTTTACTAACAATGAAACCTTGAAGGTCGCTCAAACAAGAATAACAACATCAAATAAATTATTAACAGAAGGTTTGATCGAACCCTCGGAAAGTGGGTGGTGTAATCCGGTGGTAATGGCTAAAAAGTCTGATAATTAATTTAGATTGTGCATGATTTTAGAAGGTTAAATGAAGTTGCGAAAAAGGACGCTTACCCCATGAGGAACATGAGTGATATCCTGGATAAACTTCGTTCAGCCCAATATATATCAAAAATCGATCTCAGTCAGGATTTTCACCAGATTCCGTTGTCGGCCCAAAGTCAGGAGTTTACTGCTTTTGCTGTTCTGGGAATCGGGTTATATCAATATACCAGAATGCCTTTCGGTTTGTCAAACTCCCCGGCCACCTTCCAACGCCTGCTAGACCGACTGATCACACCTGAATTTGAACCTCATGTGTTTGCTTACCTTGATGATATCATTGTGGTCACTGAATTTTTTGAGCAGCACATGATCTGGTTGGAAAGAGTTCTGGATGTGATAGTCAAAGCTGGGCTTACCATAAATCGGCAAAATCGCGAGTTTTGTTGTGAAGAGGTTAAGTACATTGGATAGATGGATAACCAGTCTGGCTTTCATGCAGACCCCGAGAAGGTGGAATCAGTCACCAATTATCCGGTTTCTAATACCATGGAAAAACTCCGACGTTTCCTGGGAATGGTCTCGTGGTATCGGAGGTTCATCAAGGACTTTGCCAGTTTAGCAGAACCTTTATTTTGTCTACTAAAGAAAAGTCGTAGGTTTGTATGGGGAGAAGAGCAACGGAAGTCTTTCGCGACGTTAAAGGTTGCTTTGACTTCTGCTCCAACATTAGCTCGACCAGACTTTGATTTACCCTTTACTCTTCAGACCGATGCGAGTAGTACCGGGTTGCGGGCCGTTCTGACGCAGTTTATGGATGGTGCTGAGCGAGTCATTGCTTATGCCAGCCGAACAATGGCTACTTCTGAAAGGAACTTCACGGTCACTGAGCAAGAGTGTCTGGCCGTGTTCTGGGTGGTTTGGAAGTTCCGTCCATATCTTGAGGGTTATCCCTTTGACGTGATTACGGACCACAGTAGACTTCGCTGGTTGTACAACTTGAAGGACCCAACTGGCAGGTTGGGAAGGTGGGCTACCGAGTTACTAGGGAATCAGATAACCATCAAGCATAGGAAAGGCGCCTCACATCATGTCCCGCATGCTCTCTCTCTCGGATGTACGAGACCGAGGTCGAAGCAGTTAGTGCTGTTTCGGAAACGGAGGATACTTGGTACCTCAGGAAGGTTAAGAAGGTCCAAGAATTGCCGACGCATTTCCCAGACTGGAAGGTGGAGGGTGGACGTCTGTATTGCCATCGTCCAAACCCTCTCGTGGATCCACTGTTACCAGATTTGGAAGTCCGGAAATTGGTTCTACCTACAGAGTTGAGGAATAAAGCTTCACAGGATGCGCATGATGCGGTAACTTCTGGTCATCTTGGTGTTGAAAAAACTCATGTTCGCATAGCTCTCTTGTATTATTGGCCAGTTATGTTCAGAGATGTGGCTGCTTACGTTCAATCATGTCCCACCTGCCAAAAACTCAAGGTTGAGCAGGCTGGCTCCGTTTGACTAATGGGTAAACGCGTCATCGAACAACCATGGCTGGTCGTAGCAGCAGACATAACGGGTCCATTCCGACCTAGTCGTGCGAATGATCGCTACTTACTGATATTCCAAGACATGTTTACAAAGTGGATAGAGTGTGTTCCTTTGAGACAAGCTAATGGTACCAATGTTTTGAAGGCTTTTGAGGATTGTGTGGTTTTTAGGTGGGGGACGCCTGAAGTTTTTTTCACAGATAATGGTACTGAGTTTGTCAATAGACTTATTTCAAAGGCCGCCAATCAGTTTGGTATTCGACATTCCACTACTCCCCCGTACCATGCGCAGGCGAATCCGGTGGAACGGGTGAACAGGGTGATTAAGACTATGATGGCTTCTTTTGTAGAAAGCGACCACCGAGATTGGGATAAACATATTTCAGATCTCCGGTTTGCTTACAATACAGCCGCGCATGGTTCAATTCGAGTCTCACCAGCCCTCTTGAATTTTGGAAAAGAGCCAAGGTTGGCTAGTTCCCTGAAAAGAAAAGTTGAGGGAATCCCTGAAATTATACCATTAGCCGCTGAGGAATGGGAGGATAGGACTAAAAGGTTACCAGCATTGAGAGATTTAGTTGCCCACCATTTAGATTTAGCGTCCGATCGTCAGGCAGAATATTATAATCGTGGGAGACGGGATATCCGTTATCAGATAGGGGACATGGTTTGGCGTAAATCCCATGTTTTATCTTCTGCACCTGATTTTATCACCAGGAAATTAGCTCCGAAATATCAGGGCCCGTTCGAGGTTATTGAAGTTCTTTCTCCGGTTGTGTATTTAATAAGGGGTACGTCTGGAATTAAAGAAAAGATTCATGTGAAAGATTTAAAACCTTACTGGCCGGTCGATAAATCCGCGATTAACAATCCCCTTTCTCCTTTCAGGGAGAATGAAGAAGGTTGTCCCGAAATTCAGGGAATCGACGGTGGATGTCCTGAAGAAGAGGGGGGGAAGGGCAACTCATCAGAACCCCCGGGTCAAGCCAGTGATCCGGGAGTTCACGGGAATCAGGGGGCTGGAGCCTCGTTGCCTCGAGGGTCAATCGGTCCTGATCCGATTCTTCAAGGAGAAGGTGTCCGATCAGGAGAATCCAGTCCTCTCCGGAGGAGGGGAGGCCGCGAAGAAGCGCCACCGCCGCGGTATCTATGGGGGACCTTCAGGTCCAGACAACTCAGGCAATGTCAGTGACAGAGTCCTCCGAAGTCGAGGAGAACGCCTGCGCCCTATTGCCGAGCGGGCATGTTCCGGAGCAGGCCCCAGGGTCAACCGAGGCGATCCCCAAGGTGAGAGCGGTGAAATTGAAGAAGGAGGCGAAGTCTCTCCTATCATTAGGAGAAGCCGGAGGATCCGGGAGAGATCCAAACAGGTTTCAGCCGCGCCTGGGCGACTCGATTGATCCCCGGTCGCGGTCAGAAAGGTCCACCCTAACTGTCGGAAGGGGAAGGGGTTCTTCAAGAACAATGGGGAAATCCACTACCCCAAGTGGTACTTGTGTTGACGCGAGCTCCTTGAGGCTGGCTGGCCTCACTCCTCCATGGAAAACCACTATTCCAAGTGGTATTGGAAGGGGAAGGGGTCAGTTGCAGTCAGAAACGGCCACACATACTGTCGGAAGGGTTTCTTAAGGAGAAATAGGTAAATCTACTACCCCAAGTGGTACTTGTGTAGGGGCGAGCTCCTTGGGGCTGGCTGGCCTCACCCCTCCATGGAAAACCACTATTCCAAGTGGTATATGATGGGGAAGGGGTTTTGTTTGCCCTCCTGAATCATCACCCTCGCTCGTAAGGCCTTTGTCCCTGAGTAGTCTTGGACGCGGTAGGGGGTCGCGATGACCTGGGAGTCAACCCTCGCCACCCATCGACCCAATTCTCCTGGGGGTTCTACGGAAGGGACGAGGAATCGCTCTTTCGGAGGATCCGTCTCCTTCCCCCGAGATTCTGTTACCCCAAGTGGTATTGGGCTGAGGAGTGGGCCAATTGGGCCAATAAATTCTTCTCCCCTACCATCTGGTCCTGCCATTTCCGAGGATTTCGAGGCAAATGTTGGCCCAATCTGTTCTTACGAGACAAAGTTCTCGTGGAAATCCACGAAGCCAAGCGGTAATGGACGAGAAGGGGGTTCTCACCGTTCAGCTGATTCTCCAACTTGTAAACCCACTACTCCAAGTGGTATGGGAGAAGGATCGGGATTTGCGCGGTCTGTGGACCCTCGCTCTCCCCTTGCAGTGCCTTTATCCCCGAGTAGTCCGGGGATTGGAGGTTATGGAAGTGCTTGGACTCTTCCTGTGATTCGCCCGGCTGCGTGGGGGGTCACGGAGGAAATGTTCACTCCAGGTCCAACTGGGGTGTTTTCCCGAGAATTCCTGGGTCCAAAGTTGTGCTCTCCTGCAGCAAGGCTCTGTTACCGAAGAGAACAGTGGGAACCCCTCCTCAATCCACGTGAAGAGGAATGTTTTAATTGTCACCACTCTGGTCACAATTACAATAGGTGCCCATTCAAGAAGCACGCTTTCTGTTTTGGTTGTGGTAAAGCATCGTTGAAAATGATTAGTTGCTCTAAGTGTCATTTTGGATGGCGTGAGGGGCGATTGGCCCTAGGCATCCTTTGGGTCGAGAGCATAGTTTTGTGCCGGCACCATTGCCACTCGGGCCGGTGGTCCTCAGCGTTACGCCTCCTACGCTCGACGTATCCCCGCAGTCGGGCGTGTCGCCTTTGATGTTCTCATCGGCCGAACCGTTCCCGCTTGTGGTGCGAGCTGGGTATTTATCGGGAAGCCTTACCCTAGCGTTTGAGGCAACATCGGACGTGCAGAGGGATAGATCTGTCTAGAATCGGGTATCGAAGGCGACCCGCGATATGGACCCGAACTCTCCCTTATTGAAGGCGGGTGTTATTATTGACAAGATGTGTCAGGAGACTAACCTTATTCCTCGTTAGTCATTTTGTGTATTAGTTTTAAGTTTTTCTTGACGTAGTATACAAGTTTTTCTTTTTGCCGTAGTCTACAAGTTTTCTTGCCGTAATCTTGTCATTGTCTATGAGTTGTTTTGTTATTAACTTCAGTTATTATGGGTTAAACTTTAATCATAGCGAGCACAATGCGCGGAGAGAAGTCGGTTGCTTTTTTTTGTGTATTGTTCAAAGTCCTCCTGATAATCTGGATCGAACAAAGGAATATTGGAGAGCATGGGCTTGGCTGAGATTGGATTTCAGATATCGGCTGAAGTTAATTCCCCGCAATACCTGTCTGGGAGGGGGTTTTGTGACGTGACGATTTTGTTTAACCAATTAGAAACAAAACACTTACTTGATCCAATCTCTAACTTGGCCACACGTTATTCTCATTCTTTGTTGTTGGTTAAGTTATATTTTCGAGAGATTTATCTGCGATAAACCGTATGTACTCAAATACTTGTATAATTAGGTTTAGTTGTATTTTGAGAGACATATCTGTGATGTTTTAATATCTTTATTTTCTTTATTATCTTTGATTGTAAAATTATTTATTAGTGAAAGGAGAGGGTAGGAGAGATAGGGCGGATATTTGTTTTGCCTTGAGTTTTGCTCTTTCAAATGCTTGGAGGACGATGTCTCGTGTCGTGTTTTGACAGTTTCCTAATCTGTTATGAGGAATTCCAACTGCACTCTATGTTATCTCAACATTTCTTAACTCATCTCACGTTCTGGCGGATTCACTCTACGATCAATATGTCTTACCTCTCGAGTGATACAAGACTCGGAATTGAAGATACCAGGTCACCCGTCAATGCCCTCGCTAACGACTGGATTCTCTGGCGGACTCACTTACTCTACGAGCAGTGTCTCTTACCACTCGAGTGATACAATGCTCAACAATAAAGACGCCAGGTGGCGCGGCGATGTCCTCGTCAGCGAATTTCACTCGAGAAAATGAAAAGGACGACGCTTTCTCCGGGCGGGAAGTAAATCTCAGATTTCGTGTGACCATATTGGAGTACGGACGCGTCTTCGCAAAGTTTGGATAATTTGGAAATCGGATAATTTGGAATTTGGATAAACCCGTTGGTTGAGAATTAAGGAGAAGTTTTTAACTTGGGATTGAGTTTAACTCAAGGTAACAATTATGAATCTTTAATCTCTTTCCTTGCCCGTTCTCTCTTTAATGTTTAATGTAAAGATATTGGATTTCATTTTTGAGTAATTATTCGGAGTTTTGATTGATTGTTCAAGTCCTTAATATGAGGCATTCAACCGGTTATATACAATTTTTAATATAATAGAATTAGATCTTTGCCGTAAATGTGAGATATCTTTGGGTTTCTTATATTCCATTTAATCATTAAAATAAAATGTTCTTTGTTCATACCAACGCACTTGATTTGACCTTGCTTGGAGGCCGCCCCCTCGAACTTCCTCTACCATAGAGCTAGTCATTTTAAATTTAAATTTGATCATTTGATCAATTTTACCAGTTTTAATCTTTTTACTTCGGATTGTACTTCCGGTGGCGTCTCCACAGGCGCCTGGCGCCAAGCAATTGACACTGGTCAAGTCCATATTTCAAGAAGAATTTCAGGTCATCGAAATTTTATCGTTTGGGCTACCATTTGTGAAGGTAGGTCATTTCTCCACCTAGTAATAAAATACTTGTCACAATAAATATATATATATATATATATATATACACATACATATGTGGATGTGAGTCCCGCATTCCAAATCCTGTACGTGGTGCAATTCAAATCTCACCGCCGAGGATTCGTCGCAGTACCACTATCGCCATCTTTTGGGTATTGAGGTCCCGAGATCTCCCTCCATCCGCCATGACACTGCGCCAGCGTGAAAGACACATCTCCTCCCTCTGCGCAGGAGGGGAGAAATTGGGCGGTCTGCGTACCGTCAAGCGAAGTGAACTCGCGGTCTGTTTCGTTCGAGCCTCGTGAGAGGAAGTTTAGTCATTTTAGTCAGCCTTTGTTTTGTTGTCGCCACAGAGTGGTTTTTCTTTGGATACCTTCTTTCTTTGGTTAATTCGTCGATACTGTGAAATTGGGAGCTGCTCAGGACTGTATACGTAAGGTGGGCGGCTTACTTATTTTGGTATTATATTTCGTTTTAGCTTCGTTTAAATGTGTTGAAGTTTAACCGTCACGCTCCAAATGGCGTCAGTAGACGCGGAGAGAAACGTACGGTTACACTTGCTCCGGAGCGGAATCTGCTCATTCTAATTGACATCCTCGCACTTGTCTTTTTAAATTTCGTGAATGAAATCGTTGTAATACTTTAGTAAATCTACATGCTCAATTTAAATGGGGTTGATTTTAATCCAGTAATATATTGTTTATAATGTGTTCTTACAAGTTTCTCCTTATGATTGGGAAGGTTATGTTAATAAATAGAATTTATATTGTTCGTTTTTATATTTAGAATAATGTCTATTTAATGAAGTGACCTCTCAGATTTGTCTTCCTGAAATAAGGTTTTCAGGTACCCACGCTACTCTACCAAAAGCTAGGGCCATTTAAAATTTATTAATTTTCTTTTAGTTGTAAAAGTTTCCATGTTCACGTTTGAATAAAATTAATTTCCTTCCAGGGCAGCAAAATCACTTTTGCTTGGCGCCATTGAAATTAAATTAAAAGTCCTGATGGGGAAACAATTTTAAGCCTTTTTGTTTTATATTATATTCTTTTTTACTAAAATGAAGGAGTAGGTATCCTCGTTTTAACTGGCGCCCTGACGTATTTTGGGCAAAAAGTTTAGTTGAAAAAGTTATGGCAGAAAAGGAACCGGGGGGAAAAAAAATCTGAGAGTCTCATTTTTGTTGTGGTCAGGATTTTTGAAAGGTTATTTATTTTACATGTGCATGTTGTGTCCTATTTATTGAATTCTTACTTGTGATTTTTTATTGCATTTGATTTTATATGTGTCATTTTTATCTTGTAATTTTATACCTGTGATTTTACTTTGTTGATTCTTTTATACCATGCATTTTTTCACCTATTGATATTGTAATGTGATATTTATTTTACCTGTCGTATTTATAATTGTTTTTTTTTCAAATGTGTGTATCATTATATTGAAGATTTTTTTAAATTGTGATCGCGGGAAAAGTGTCGAGTGCCACGTCATAATGACGTCATAATTAATATTCGGGCGTTATTTTCTATACGCGGGTAAAATCACGCGGATCGATATCGGGTACGAAGGCCCGGAATGCAAAGGGAGCGGTCGGAGAGACTCGGTACTGCTCGGCAGAACTTGGTTAGCGGGAGCTCACTTTGAACGAGCCACGACACGGTTCACTGATGCAAGCAAACGTGTGGTCTGCCGGTGTACACGAAAAGTGACAGGTTTCGAACGAAAGCGTTTTCAGACGGTAGATCTAGCCCACATGTGTTTTCGACGGAACATATGATGAGTTTTTGATTTTCTTTCTATTTGCCAATGCCGGTAGCGATTAATTGATTTAAGGAAGATTGATTAAATTTTTTTTGTTGATATTTTGTTTTCTCAATCAGTGAACTTGATACGATTGATTAGGTTCGGATTGGTGAAGGGAGCGGGAAATTGAATCAGTAATTTTTTTTTCCTTGTTTCTTCTCTTTATTAATTGTAATTAATTACCAATTAATAATTGATTATCGTTCCTGAAGGAAAATTTTTTTTATCGAAAATATGGCAGAACCAGATAACAGCTGGTTATTGAACCTGGGTACGGGAAGAATCCGTGCTATTTTAAATGGACATTTCGTTAATAATACTGGTACTCGCGAAATGGTATTAGATAGGGCGATTCGGTTTTTTAGAAGATTTGTGGGGGAGGCCGTATGGACGGCATAAGACGATGATGCGTCACATCAAGTACCATTCGAATCGCATAGGCGTCGAATAGAGCTTGATGCTTCCTTACGAGAGGACGAAACATTTATGTCGGGGGAAAATAGCATCCCTTCCACAATTCGTAGAAGTGAATCAATAAATGGGATCTCAGGATCCCCCCCCACAAATACAAAATAATTATGCACCCTCGGAATCTGGATCATTTGGTGGGGGGATTGTGCGAACCCCAATTGTGTCTACTACTACGGTTACTACTAATATGCAAATACGGTGGTCACTAGTAGAATAGCAGACAATAGGCCCACTATTACCCAGGCCTCAAATTTTAACCAAAGTACAGAAAACTTTGTGTGGCCAAGAGCCTCACCCTTAAGACAGGGGGGTGAATGTTTCATGAGTAGAGAGGGGGTACCCTTTCATTCCGAATCACGGATATTTAGTAGACCGCAATCACCGGAAGTGGATAGGTTAGGTAACGTGCCGACAAAAATTCCCAAAAGTGTACCAGTCTCTTATTTTTCAAGGGTTGTTACAGAAGAGAATTTTATCCCTGAAATGCAACCACGAAATTTGGGGATGGGTGGTATCCCAAGGGGTATACCGCGAACTCAACCCCCCTCTCCTCCACGGCTCATGTAGATACGGGCAGGCTAATAGATATTGAGGGCCAGGATAGGTTATATTTGGAGGGTGGTATACATTTTCAAAATCCCCCTCCAACCCCAAGTCTTAATATGGCTAAACTTTTGCCGCAATAGGATTTAAATGATAAAACACGTGCGACACACTTTACAAATTTTAGAGCGGATGAGGCCATACCGAGGTCAACTAATCAGGACATATTAGGGGCAACGAAGACATTTTTTACAAATAATTTAACATCGGGACAAACGGATCACAGGAGTGGTTACTGTATACGGAATGAAACCTACGAGGGGTTAAATAATCTCCATTCTGAATTTCGGGACAATAGAAGAGAT
Source organism: Andricus quercusramuli (assembly GCA_932178445.1). Classification (NCBI taxonomy): domain Eukaryota; kingdom Metazoa; phylum Arthropoda; class Insecta; order Hymenoptera; family Cynipidae; genus Andricus; species Andricus quercusramuli. Next base: position 16,895 of record CAKNXH010060285.1, read on the forward strand.
TTTGATTTTCAACCAAATGAACCCAGCAGGTACGGTGCTTATCGGCGTGACATTCCTAGAGAGGTCCCACAAGGTAGTTTCCACTGCCAACCCTTTTTACCATCCCTCTTATTTAGGTCCAATGAGTGGTCCATACACCGAACAGCCCACTGCTTTCCGATTAGCCGGTACTCCCTATAGAAGAGGTAATAAAAGTCTATCGCAAATCGCAAAACAATGGAATATTAAGTTTATAGGGCGTGGTGATACTAGTGTGATCACATTCTTGGATAGAGTAGAGGACGGGCGGGCAATAGATTCGCTCAGTGAGGAAGAGGTTCTTATAGCAATGCCTTTCCTGTTAGATGGGATAGCATTAGTATTGTTTAGGCATAATCGATATCTGCGGAGGACTTGGCAAGAGTTCAGATATGATTTTTGCAATAGGTTTGGGGATATAAATTATCAAAAGCGACTAGAGGAACAAATAATCGCTCGTAGGCAGGGCCCGGAAGAATCTAGTGTGGATTACTTGACGTATATGATGGGTCTGTATAGATTGTACACACGTCCAATCCCACTGGAGGAACAATTAGATAGGGCCTATAGCAATATGCGCCGCCAAATCAGATGTGCGATTAGGCGCAGAGATTTTAGGTCTTATAATGAGTTAGCAGCTCTTGCCCAAGATTATGAGCGGTCAGCTGCTAGGGGTGATGAGGACATTTTACGCCCACCTCCCGAAGACTTTTTCCTTCCTGAGTATGCGTACAAACCGAGCAAAAAACCGAATAAAGCCAACGCCCAAAAGAAAGGGGAGTTACCGTTAGCCGCAATAGCTACTAATCAAACCGAGACAGATTTCGGTATGGAAAATTTGCGGAATCAGATTAAATCTTTAGAGACCCGTTTCAAAAGTGAGAGGGAAAGCAAAGAAAATTCGGATTTTAGAAACTTGACTGAGATGGTTGTTGATTTATCAAAACAACTTAAAGCAATGAAGCTATCAAGTCAGGGGAATTCAAATTCGAATTTTAAGAAAGAGATTTCGGAATCCGCAGGTAAACAATCTGCCGGGAATAACTCGAGCGGCATCACACAGGAAGATAGGTATAGAAACTATAAATGTAGAAATTGTAAAAAGCTAGGCCATCCCTATTTTAAATGTCCTGAGGAAAAACGAAAGTATTGTTATGGGTGTGGGGCAGAAGGTATATTTAAAAGCGAGTGCCCTAAATGTCAAGCAAAGGGAAACGAATAGGGGAGGAAAAACTAGGGCCCCTTATTCCTCCCGTAACAAATATAGGAGCCCAATATCAGAGAATGAATGTGGTCGCATTCCGGAGTCGACCATTACTATTTTGGCTCCGTCAATTTCCAAAACGTTTAATAACGTGATTGTCCGAAAGGGGCAATATATCCAAAGAACGGAAACTTCTCTTTTAGATAGAATATGAGGGAGTAGTTCTAAAGATGAAGAACCGATAGAGATCATCCGAGTGGGGGATCCAGTTGGAATCCGTCCTAGGTGCAGGAATTCTGACCCCTTAGTCGCATTTCAGAGGGAGGGGGGTGCCGTGGCTAGTACTAGCACGGCTGATCCTCTCGGATTAGAAGACATAGCACTGCGCGAGGAAATACTACAGGAGAGTCGTAGCATGAGCTCAGGGGACTCTAGGGTATTTCAGGACGGACAAAAAGCGATCCAGACGGGCAACAGGGCAACTGAACAATTAACGGAAGTTGCAGGAGATATACCGTCTTGTGGGGAGATCGAAACCGAGGATAAGGCCATGAGGCTATTCGCGAAAATCAGGGTGGGTACGCGAATGATAGACGCTCTTATCGATGGTGGGTCTTCGCGTTCATTTCTGGCTGATTCTCTCGCGAGACAATTAATATCAGAAAGTAAGCGTAAAATGGTGGATGCTAAAGCACATAGGATGAGAGTGGCTAATGGGGCTACTTCTCAGATTCTAGGGAGGGTATTCCTACCAGTAGAATTATACGGTGTGGAGCATGAAGTACCTTTTCGCGTAATGGACGCGTTATCACCAGATTGTATTCTGGGCTGGGACTTTATGTGCAAATTTGCTCTCATCCAAAATGGGTATAGAAACGCGTGGTATTTAGCTAGGCCTTCCGGGGAGGAGCATATTGTTCATTATGGAGATGGTAAAATAAACTCTATGAACGAAGATGAGATCAGGGAGTAGGAGACTTGCTGTGGATTAGTAGAATTGTCGGAGGTCGAAAGTGATCGACTTCAGAAGTTTCTTACAGAACTGATTCTGCCCGGCTCTCCGAAGTATGGTCGAACCCACCTCGTTGAACATAAAATTGATGTTCAAGGACAGGATCCGATCAAGCAGAGACACTATAGGGTTTCTCCGGTTGTATTGAGAGCAATGTATGACGAGGTGGATAAACTATTAGCGGAAGATTTCGTAGAACCATCCAACTCAGAGTGGTCTAGTCCAGTAGTGATGGTGAAGAAACCTAACGGTGCATATCGGATGTGCATTGAATACCGAAAAGTCAATGAGGTCTCTAAGGACGACGCGTATCCACTTCCGTTTTTAGAAGATATCATGGATAAGTTACGGTCGGCCCATTATATTTCGACTATTGACTTGAGCTTAGCTTATCACCAGGTTCCTTCAGAGGAAAGTAGTCGAGCGATAACGGCATTCTCGGTATCGGGGCGCGGCTTGTTTCAATATAAACGTATGCCGTTTGGGTTGAGCGGGGAACCTGCCACCTTCCAGAGATTAATTAATAAATTAATCGGCCCAGAAATGCGTCCTCACTGTTTCGCATACCTCGATGATATTATCATCGTGTCAGAAACCTTTGGGGAACATTTGGAGTGGCTAAAGAAGGTGTTAAATAATATCTATGGTGCTGGGCTAACCATTAGCCCCGAGAAGAGTGTGTTTTGCCGTTCAGAGGTACGGCATCTAGGCTATCGGGTTAATGAGCAAGGGTTGCAACCGGATGCGGAACGGGTGTCACCCGTCTTAAATTACCATGCACCGCGCAATATACGGCAGCTTAGAAGATTTTTAGGTATGGCTAGCTGGTATAGGCACTTTATAAAAGGTTTTGCTTCACTTTCGGAACCCCTTACTCGCCTATTGCGGAAAAATAACCGTTGGAATTGGGCGGAGGAACAAGAAGCTGCGTTTGAGGCGATTAAAAGGGCACTCTCGTCGGCCCCAATTCTATCATATCCGAATTTTGAACTTCCCTTTGTGTTACAAACTGACGCAAGCAGTTTTGGCTTAGGCGCGGTTCTGACACAAGTAATAGAAGGGGAGGAACGAGTAATTGCCTTCGCAAGCCGTACACTATTGGATGCCGAACGTCGATATTCTACCACGGAACAAGAATATCTGGCGGTAATTTGGTCTATCCGTAAATTTCGTCATTTCTTGGAAGGTTTTAAATTCACGGTTATCACGGATCATAGCAGTTTGCGATGGCTGCATAATTTGCATAACCCGACAGGTCGTTTGGCACGTTGGTCATTAGAATTGTTAGAATACCGGTTTGAAATAGTCCATCGTAAAGGGGCTCTGCACCATGTACCCGACGCCCTCTCACGGATGTATGAGGACGAAGAGGTCGCCGAAGTATGTGGAGCGGAAGTGATAAATGATCCGTGGTATTGCCGACGAGTTAAGGATGTGCAACATTTCCCTAGAAGGTATCATGGGTGGCCGAATCCTCTGATTGATCCAATCATAGAAGATACCGAAGCATGGAAACTAGTAGTTCCAGTCGATAAGCGACAACAAGTGTTGACTGAAATACATGATGTACCTCAAGCAGGGCATTTAGGTGTAGAAAAGACATATGCTAGGGCAGTGGCCTCTTATTATTGGCCCGGAATTTTTAGGGACGTTGTTAATTATGTGAAAGGGTGTGATATTCGTCAACGCACAAAAGTTTCACAACAAGCTCGCCCTGGGTTAATGGGGAAAAGAGTGATGGATCAACCATGGGCATTGGTGTCTATGGACTGTATGGGGCCTTACACTCGTAGTAAAGCAGGTAATTGTTATGCCATTGTCTTTCATGATTACTTTACTAAGTGGATTGAGTGTAAAGCCCTACGTGCAGCTAACGCTAAAAATGTAGGAGCGGCCTTGGAAGACCTGGTTATTTCACGTTGGGGTAAGCCTGAAGTAATCCATACGGATAATGGTACGGAATTTGTCAACAAAATCATGACTGAATTAACCAGATTCTATGGCATCCGTCATTCTACTAGCCCAGTAAACCACCCCCAAGCGAACCCGACTGAACGAATGAATTAAGTATTGAAGGCTATGATTCGATCATTCGTTGATTCAAATCAACAAGAATGGGATGTTCATCTCCATGAGTTCAGGTACGCCTATAATAACGCAGTAAATACTACCACTAAAGTAAGTCCGGCCTTTTTAAATTGTGGAAGGGAATTGAGACCGAAAATAAGCCTCCAAGGAGGGGAGGAGAGTCCCGTTAATATTCCCGAACCCGATAGAGAAAAATGGATAGGACGTATGGAGCGCTTAAGGGAATTACAAGATCTCGTGACGCTTTATTTAGAAGAGGCTCATGAGAAACAAACTCGTTATTATAACAAATCGCGCCGTGATTTTAAATTCCAGGTGGGAGATCGGGTTTTGAAGCGTTGGACGATGTTCTCCTCAAAGGAAAAGAAAATATCGGCCAAGCTGAATAAGCGTTTTCATGGGCCTTTCCGCGCCATGGGGATACGCTCACCCCTAGTTTATGAATTGGCTAATGATAACGGAAGGGCAGTCGGTGATTTTCACGTGAAGGATCTCAAACC
>CAKNXH010060286.1:12021-26303 GCA_932178445.1 Andricus quercusramuli
ATCCATCCATCCATCCATCCATCCATCCATCCATCCATCCATCCATCTTTTTTTTTTCTTCCTTTTTTCATCCTTTTTCTTTAATTGCTCTTTTTTTAAATGAACAAGAATGTTCTTTTTTTGAATGTAAAATTATATATTGTGCCATATACTTTTGATGTGATTTCTTTGTTCACTTTTTAGGCTAGAGGGAAAAGGTTTAATAACTTGACTATTGGTAGACATATCATTAGAATCGACTGAAAGCCATTCAGTTTTTGCACTCATCAGAAATATTTTCAGACAAATCGCATAACTTCCTATATAATACATTTGAGAAAATTTTTCTTCTTTATTTTCATTGTTGAATAAAAAGAGTTTGAATAATAGTCGAAAATTTTGAAAGAAAAGTTTTCAAGGAAATATTGTTGGTTTCGTATTTCTATGCGGCCCTCACATCGAATTGGTTCCCAAAATTTAAACAAAATATCCAATATAGAATGCCCGCTAAGCCGATAAGTATCAGGTTGTACGTTGATATCTTCTGAAGCCGAAAATCATACTCAAATAGTTCTGAAAGTTGTGTGATAGCTGACATGAAAATTCTGAGATCGTAGATGTGCTATCTTTGTCCCTGTACTCATTTGTGAGAATCTATAAAACTTGTTAACGTTCACAAGTTTGTGTATAATTTAATTCTCAGTTCTCAATCGTTATGAATACTAGTATCTAGAAGCAATGAAGATAGCCGTTTTATTATTCGTCTGCACGGGTTTCCCTAGATTTGCAAGTAAGCGTGCATAATATACTATAATATAATATTAATAATAATGAGAAATATTGAATATTCTTTAAATTTGAAAAATATACTGCGGTACAACTGTGCACGTTGTGGACCAGTTGTACAACTGTGAACCAGCCCATCTGTGCACGTGCAAAGATTGTGATACCCCAAAATGTGCATGTTGAAATTTGGATAGGCACAGATCTTACTCCGCCAATGGTGCACGTGCACAGGCAGGATACTCCCTGCACATCACAATTAAAGCAGTGAGATCTTGAACTTACAAATCCACGAGCACAGATAGTACAATCAAAATTGTGCACGTCTCAGATAATACGATCAGATATTCAACTTACAAGTTGAAGTCCATAGTTGGGAATCTTCCATTTCTGTGGAGATTCTGGAAGCCAGCACCTACACTGCAGAAAATATGAAAAATCAAAACAATCAACCACGCCAGAATTTAAGGCTTTTTACTTTATCTCTAAAACTTCAAAAATAATTTTTTCAAAAAACTACCTCTATCACATAAAAACTACCTTTAAAATAAATTAATGCACTGGGCCTAACTATAAGAATATCAGACTTTTGGTGTATTTTTGGGCTCTTCAAAACAGCCAAAAATTAATTCACAAATTCAACCCTGACGACAAATAACACTATCACCTACCCTTGATTAAAAATATAAATATTAGACAAAAATAAGTTAGAAGTTAATAATTTTTGCAAGCTTCACAAAAAAAGCCAAAAAATTAAAAATAATCACATCATTCACCTTTGCAAAACTCTAAACAATATTCACAACCTCACAGTAATAATCAACAAATACAAAAAAAAACAACCCCTAGTACATTTAACGTAGACCGTCTCAGCTGCCTTCAACTGAAACAAAAAAAAATTATAAATTATAAATAGTCACCCCAGATGCCTTCCTGAGACTCTAGTTCATATGCTCATTCCCACAGAAATCTAAATAACCCCTTAAAACAACCTCTAGTTATACGTAGCCCCTCTCAGCTTGCCTTAACTAAAACATCCACAAAAATTGCAAAATATAATTAATCACCCCAGACACCTTCCCAAATCACTATTTCATACATTCATCTCCACGGTAATAATCATCAATCCAAAACACGTGGGAATGGGGATATGAACTAGAGTTTTGGGATGGTGTCTGGGCTGATTATTTGAGATTAAACATTTTTTGACAGTTTTAGTTGAAGGCAGCTGAGACGAAGTTCGTTAGATGTACTAGGGGTTATATTTTGAAGTTGCTGAATATTACTGTAGGCATGTGGATATACACTATAGAGTATTAGGGAGGTGAATGGGGTGACTATTTTTAGTCTGAAATTTGTTTAGAAGTTTTGTTTGAAGCTAGCTGAGACAGGGTTCGCTCAAAGTACTACGGGCTGTTTCGTGGGATTGCTGAATATTACTGAGTGGATTACAATATGACGTATTGGGAAGGTGCGTGGCGTCATTATTTTAAATTTAAATTCTTTTTGGCCGTTCCATTTAGAGGCAGCTGAGATGGGGTTCGCTGAATGTTCTTCACGCTGATTTAGTTATATCACTGCAGTAATAAGAGGAAAACTATGTTGAACTCAATGGAAAATAGTTATTTGTGATACAAGTGCGCAAAACAGGCGATTGCCAACGAGTGTAAGTTTGTCAGCATGAGCCGGAGGCTCGAAGCACGAGTCGGAGATTAGCGCACGAGCGAAGCGAGTGCGAAAACTAGGACGAGTGCGCAGAGCTGAATGTGAATGCTAAAATCACACGAGTCAGCAATTGCCTGTGCGCACGTGTATCACGCGATATTTTTTGCAACAACCTTCCGAGAAAGTTGTTAGGAGGTGGTAAGGAAGAATAGTAATTTTATATTGCGTAGAGTGGAGTAAATAAGTTTTGTTGGAAACAAAAAATTTTCAACAAAGTGTTTGAAAAAAAAACCCTGAAAACAAAACTTCAATCATTAAAACACTGAGCGCTGCTGTTGTTACGTTGCCCCTGAATTGTCGCGATGCGGAAAGTTGCTTATCTGCAAAGTGTGCATGCGCGTACATGTGGAAAGTATATAAGAATCGAACTGCGCATGCGCCAATATTATTCCCGCATTGATATCCGGAATGAGAAACTTCGCGTATAATTTAGCTACACGGAACGGACTACTTGCGAGGTGAGTGTTGCAAGAAATATAATATTATATTTGGTTCTTTGAGGATGATACGGAATGAGAATTCGTACTTTACGTATTCAGAATTGTACTGACGCCCTTAATAATAATTTAGTTAATAAAGCTTCATGGGTTGCGTATATGAGATTTGCGTGTACACAGTTTTTCTTGCACCAGGTATCTCGTGCGTGTTTTCGATTACGACTTGCGGGCGCTACGCAGTTTTTCGTGCACTAGGAATCCCAGGCACGATTCTCGACGTAGTTTGCTACGTGGTTTGTTATGGTGTTTCTGATAAGATAATTGTCTTCTCAAAAAATTTTTCTCAAAAATGTTTGAGGATTTAAAAATTAAAGCAAAACAGTTTTGAAGGTTTCGATATACGCTTTTAATTCGAGATTGTTTAATTTTAAACGATTCCAGTTTTAAATAATATACTTTTAAAAGCTTGATGCTGCAAGCTGATCCACAAGATATTTTTCTTTTAATTCAGGGTTTTGAACAATTTAGAAAAAGGGAAACTCATAAGATCAAAATTAATTTTTTTGGATTGAAAATTATTATTTTTTTTTATCAAAAATTAATTTCTTCAAAAAAAAATTTCTTCAAAAAAAAACCCGAAAAATCTTCAAATTAAAAATTTTAATTTAATATAAAAATTTAACTCTTTAATTTTTGGTTACACATTAATCTTCTTCAGTTGAATTTTAACTATTTGTTTGAAAATTTGTGTATTTTTTTAAAACTTGGTTATTTCGCGTAAAAAATTAATCTTCTTGGTAAACAATGTACCTTTTTGGTAGAAAAGTCATGTATTTTATTAAAAATTAATCTTTTTTTCATAGAATATAATTCTTTCAGGTTAAAATTCACTTCTTTGGCTTGAAAATTAGTAGTTTTTTATTAATTGAAAATTAATTTCTTCAACTGAAAATGTCTGTATTTTGTTGAAACTTTTTCTTTTTGGGTAGAAAATTAATCTTCTTAGTGACTATTTTTCCTTTTTGGTAGAAAATTAATATTTTGGTTCAAAATTTATTCATCTGACTTGAAAATTAGTTGTTTTTTAATTGAAATTCAATTTCTTTAACTGAAAATTTAACTATTTCATGTTTGGTTGAATATCAATCGTCTCCAGTTCAAAATTTAACCATTTTTTTGAAAATTTCTGTATTTCATTCAAACTTTTGTTTTGCGTAGAAATGTAATCTTCTTGGTGACTAATTTACCTTTTTGGTTAAAAAATCATGCACTTTGTTACAAATTAATAGTTTTTGGTACAAAATCAATCTCTTTTGTTCAAAATTCATTCCTTTGGTCGAAAATTAGTTTTTTCATCGATAAAAAATCAGTTTGTTCAACTAAAAATTTAACTAAATTTTGCATCGAAATTTTTTTCATAGACATTCAATTTTTTTGTAGATAGCTCATCTGATTGGTTGATTATTGAACTATTTCGTTAAAAAATTATGTTGTTCGCTCAAAAACTTATCTCTCTAAATTAAAATGAAACTATTATAATTTTTTTTATTGAAAATTGATCGTTTCCAGTTGAAAATTCATCTATTTTGTTGAAAATCGGTATTTTTTGTTGGTAGGTAAGTCCTCTTCTGGTTCGAAAATTCAACTATTTGGTTAAATATTCATTTTCTTCAGGGAAGATCTATCATTGGAATTGAAAGTTGATTTCTTTGGTGAAAAATCGAATAAATTTGGTTGAAAGTTCGTTTTCTTTCTTGTAGAAAAGAAATTTTTTTACTAAAAATATAGCTATGCTATGAGATTTGTTTTCTTTATTGATTAATAAATCTTTCGTGGTTAAAAATTTTAATCTTTGATTGAAAATTCGTATTTTTTAGTTGAAAATTATTTAGCTTAACTAAAAATGTAATAATAAAATTTTACATTGATGAATCTTAATTTTTTGTCAGTTATATTATGCACAAAATTGTGACATTCTTTGTCACTCATGCTTAGGCTTACCAAACCAGCGGGCACAAACGTTAAACAACGTTGTTCAAACGGCTCAAAAACGTCCTAAGTCAGTCCAAATCACGTTCCTTAAACATACAATGTTTCAGAGACGTTTTAAGGATGTATTTGGAACATGAAACGTTTTCAGAACATTATTTGGTGTGACTGAACAGTTTTCAAACTTCCAAATAACGTCCTTTGACTTGCACGTTTGAAGAACGTTTCTGGAACGCTTCCAATTAAGTTCCTAAATTCCGTGCCCCCGGGAATTTAAATAATTTTACTACTTAGTATTTAAAACTGAGAATGAATCCATTTTACAACTTAAAAATAAACCATTTTGAGATTTAGAATGTTTAATTGACCCGCCGGATGCAAGAACCAGCTCAACGCTCGAAAACGCATGGAAGTATTGTCCGATCGTGTCAAAGAAATAAAATTTTCAAAATAGAAAAATAAATTTTTTGAAAATGCAGTATTGTGGAGAATAAGGAAGTGAAAGGAAGTGAAATTCAAAATACTCTAGCGATGCCTGAGAAATCATGAAAAAGTTAACAGTCACTTATTTTTTAATAATATTTAATTGTAAAGTCAGCTCAATCGATAATTATGTTTTCTTGGTTCCGCCGGTAAAAAGTACCTAGGTAACTTCGACTTTCAAACAACTTCCAGTAAGAGATTTGTTCAGAAATGTTGAACGAAGTTTTCTGGAAAATCTCATATCTATTCGTTAAAAATTCACTAAGATATTCACATTTGGAAAAAGTACTCGACGTCTGCTCGCGCAGACTGAACTTCGAGAACGCTGCCTGACAGAGCAGTCCTCGCGACGCATTAACTAACAGCGCGGGCAGACGTCGAGTATTTTTTCCAAATGTGAATATCTCATTCAATTTTTAACGAATCGATATCAGATTTTTCAAAAACTTAATTCAACATTGCTGAACAAATCACTCACTGGAAGTTGTTTGAAAGTCGAAGTTACCTAGATACTTTTTACCGACGAAACCAGGAAAACACAATTATCGTTTGACCTCAGTTTGTGATTAAAAATTATTGAACAATAAGCGATTGTTAAGCTCTTTATGATTTCCTAGATATCGCTAGAGTATTTTGAATATGTCCTGCAACTATGAACTCATTTCAATAATATTTTGCCGAGTTAGAACGATTTAAGTTTTAAAAATCAATTAAATCAGGGAGAAACTTTTTTTCAATATATCCTTTTTATTATTAAAAATAAAAGTTTGGCGAAAAAATGTTGACTAAAAATTTTGAATTACTAAAAAATGATAGAATATGAAATTTCAAGCCTTTTAAACTTAATGTTTACAGCTTTCATACCATAAAATAAGAAAACGTTCTCTATTTTTTGGATTGGAGAGTTTTATATTTGGAGCAAGTGAAATTTTGCAGATTGCCTGATTTCCTGAAAACCTCTGAATCAATCCTTTCTATCAAGAATACTTGATTTGCTGAATTCTTTGAAATCCTTGATTATTGAAAATTCCCTGGATTCCTAAAGTTCCTTGAATTCGTTGAAAGCTCCAAAGTCACCGAAATTCTGTAAATTTAATGAAATGTTTGAATTTTCGGAATTACTGAAAATCTCTGCATTTCCTTAATTCGCAATTCTCAGGATTCTTAGCATATTTCAAATTGAGAATCTCTGAATTCCCTAAATTCTTAGAATTCCCCAATTCTCTGAATTCTTTAAATTTGTACAATTCCTCAAGCTCTCAGAGTTCCTGGAACCCTGAGGAACCAGCCGGATACACACTCTTATTTCTTCACTCTCAGCAGTCGACCCCAGACCTCTTGACGAAGCCTAGTATGTCGACCACCGATCGCGTTTCGATTTCCTCTGTTCCCATAAAATGGACCCCGATGGTCTGTTGCCTGAGCTTAGCTAATCCCGGGCACTGGCATAATACATGCAGGGATGTTTCGTCATCCCTGCCGCACCTCCTGCACTCTGTCGTGGGGCTATACCCCGTTTTCTGCATATGATAGTTCAAGAGATTGTGCCCTGTCAGGGTCCGTACCACTGTCCTTATGTCTTTCTTGGGTAAACTCAGGATTTCCCTAGCTCTGTCCATCCTATAGGTATACCCCAGGATGGATTTCGCCTGACGACAACCCTTGGTGTGTTCCCAGTATTCCCTGTGTTTTTTTCGGATCCAGTTTTTAATAGCCATCCCGACACTGCAAGACGCTATTCCCAGTACCAGTTCCGGTCCTACGAATTCGCTCGCTGCGCCGCACTTTGCCAACTGGTCCGCCTTTTCGTTGCCCTTGATCCCTGCGTGGCCAGGGACCCATATAAGAGCCACTTCGTTTCTTTCTGCAAGTTGGTTATGCCTTTTTGCACTCCCAAACCAGTTCTGATGTTATGTCTGGTTTCCCTATTGCAATTACTGTCGCTTGGCTGTCCGAAAAGATCGTGATCTGTCTGCCAGCAGCGTTTTCCTCTGTTAGTGTTTCAGCACAGCAAAGGACGGCCAGGACCTCCGCTTGAAAGACAGTAGCATGTCGCCCAAGTGTGATTCCTATCCCTTTCCCTCTCTTACTATCATAAATTCCTGCTCCTGTCCCTCCCTCTCCCCTGCAGCCATCCGTATACCAGATTTCCCGCTGGAGGAGCGGGTTACCATTTTCTTTCCACAGATCCCTACTTGGGATACAGAGGTGGAAAGCCTTGGCAAAGTTGAAGCGTTTTGTTATTTTATCTTGCCTCATCTGTAGAATCGGCAGTGTACTGATATCACTCGGGAGTCTAGTGTTTTTAGTCCCCGGAGTCCATCTATTTGCTCTTGTCAGGCGGCACATCGCATGAGCCGCTCTGGCGGTTATCGCAACATGTAGGGGTTCCTCACAGAGCACGAATCCTATAGCCGCTGTAGACGCAGTCCTCATTGCTCCAGTCAAGCCCCTAAATGCTAGCGTTTGTAATCTTCGCAGCCTGTCCTGCATTGTTTATATTCCGCTCGTGGCCACCAGACCACGAACGCATGTAGGAGCCTGAGTTTTAAGACAGCAGAGTAGAGCCATGCAAGCATTTTAGGCCCTAACACCCACGTCAACCCAGAGGCTCTCCTGCACATCCAAAAAGTCATGACAACGTCAGCTTCCCACCACAAAATACAGGAGCGTCAGCTTTCGGAACTTTATAATTCCTCGTGGAAACGACCAGGTTGGTCTTTCCGGATTTACCGAGAGTCCTGTGCTATCACACCAGAGCTCTACGATGCGCAGCGCCGACCTTATAAGACTCATCAGCGTTTCCAGATGAGCCCCCCTACCTAGGATTACAAAGTCGTCCGCATATCCTTGGGTATAGTACCCTTCTTTATTTAGCCTTCGAAGCAGGCCGACCAATACAATGCACCACAGGAGGGGCGACAGGACACCCCCCTGTGGAAAACCCCGCGGAGCTATCCCCCTTACTAGGCCTTCACCCCATCTGGTTTCGAGTCTTCTTCGGCTTAGCATACTTCCTATCCAGCATACTTGCTGAACCGGTACGCCGAATCTCCGAGCCTCTCGACAGATGACTTTTGGAGGAGTATCGCTGAGGGCACCCTCTATATCCAAGAAAGCGCCCACAGCGTACCCGTTTTGTTCCAACTGCTGCTCCAGTTTTGCTACAACAGCATGAAGCGCAGTTTCTACCGAGCAGCCTGCCTGGAAAGCATGCTGCCCTCTATGCAGCGGGGAGGCCAAAAGCACCTAATCCCTATTGTATCTCTCTACCAGCTTCTCTAGCGTCTTCAGAATGAAGGACGTTAGGATGATTGATCGGAAATCTTTGGCAGCATTGTAACACTCCCTCCCAGGTTTGGGTATGAAGGCCACTCTGCCATCCTTCCATGCCGATGGCACGTATTTAAGGGCTATACTTGCCCTAAATAATTTCGTCAGAGGAGGGACGACCAAATCCATGCCTTTTTGTAAAAGCGCTGGATAAATGCCATCCGCCCCTGGTGATTTAAAGGGGCACAAGGATCCTACGGCCCATTCCACCTTTTTGTAATCAGTGACCTTAGCGGCGAAACTCCAGTCGGCCCTCTCCACCCTCTGGCACCGGTCTTCCTCCTCTTGATCGGCGCCGATTCGCTGAAAATCCGGGAAGTGTACTTCCATAAGGTGATTCAGCGTTGCTTCTTCATCCTCGGCAAACTCACCATTATCGAGCTTTATGAGCCCAAGGCGAGCTTCCGGATTCTCCGCTAGGATATTGTGGAGCTTCGCTGTTTCCCGAATGTTTTCCGATTCCTCGCAGAAGCCCCTCCAATCTTCTTGCTTATATTTCCTTATATTTTCATTGTATTCGCACTGAGCCTTCTTATAGATGTCCTAGTCCGAAGGCAATTTAGTTCTATTGGCCCTATTGCACAACATTTTTGTCTTTCTACGGAGTCTCTCCAGGTGAGTGTTCCACGATTCTGCTCCCTTCCTAGACTTGATGGTGCTTGTAGGGCAATTGTTCTCATATGATGTTGTCACATCCCTTCGCAGAAAATCCGCGGCGTACTCCAACTCATCAATGGTACCATAGCTTGTGGGGAATTCCGCAAGCCTTCGAGTTCCTGTTTATATGAGTCCCAAAGTGTATTTCTGAAGCTTCTGATATCAGAAACCACCGGTTTTCCTAGGGTTAATCGGAACACTATGTGTTTGTGATCCGAAAAAGACTCCTCATTGGAGACTCTCCAATCCACTACCCTGCTCCTCAGTGCACCTGAACATAGAGTCAAATCGAGAACCTCACTCTTGTTTTTAGTCTGGAATGTGGGAGTATCACCGGATTCAGAATGACCAGCTCTTTGCCTGCTATGTATTCAATTAAATCTCTCGCTCTGTCATTGATGTTTGTGCTTCCCCACAACGTTTGGTGAGAGTTAGCATCACAGCCCAACAGAAGAGGAATCTTATTCTCCTGACAATACCGAATTAGAGCCTCCACCTCTCTGGGAGGCGGAGGTCCCTCGGCATCACCAGGGAAATAAGCCGAGGCAATAAATACTTCTAGTCTTTCTCCACTACTGCCCTTGAGTCTCACCTTAATAACAGTGAGATCTCTGGAGCAGAATTTAGGAACCAAGATCGCATCCATACCCTTGACGGCTATGCATGTCCTTGGGGTTTTTTCGCGTGGCCCCTTTTATATGGATCCGCATCCTGACAAGCCATAAATCCTTTCCCTGTATAACCAAGGTTTTTGGATTAGGGCAAGCCCTGTCCGCACCACAGACATGCGTCTGGCTAGAACCGCCGAGGCGCCTTTGCTGTGGTGCAAATTAATTGCGTAATGGAGATTCCCGTCTCAGCCATTAAGAGGCTATTTCGGGGCATCTCCGGACGCTTCTGGAACCCCTGCGGATCCCACTTGGGTCACCCAGAAGGTAACGCTACTCGCCCCTAGACAGGGACGATAATCTAGAGCCGCAAGGGCTCTGATCGAGGATTCAGGAAGTCCAACAACTAGAATCCAGCCTCTCCCCTTCGGCCTGGATCCCTGACCGTCGGAAAATACCTTCCACGAATCAGTTCGTAGGGACGGGTTCTGAAAGCTCAGGCGCCCCAGAACGGTCGCCGGACTCTCGGGGTTACCGGGAATCAGTACGGCGCTCTGGGGTACCTTTGCAGATACTCCGTCTCTTGACTTCCAAGTTCAGACCTTCTTTTAGCCTGAACGTTGAGGTTTTCTCGACAATCCAGTCTCGCGACCAGATGACAGCGGCCTTTACAACGATGGTCCCCGACCTAAGGAAGATATCGTTGAATCTGGGGGCGCGTCCCTCTCGAGGTAACGCGTCAATCCCTTTTGAGATTTCATCCCTGAAACTGTCCAAGTCCTCAAGAGTCAGACAGTTATCAGGATAACCCGACGCAACGATAGCTCTCACCAGGGCGATGTTGGCATTCTGTGCGAAAGTAAGACTCTGTGTTACCAGGGCCTTCTGCCGTTTCAACTCCCTGTTTGGGAGAGTTTCTCCGGAGCCCTCCTTCCTCTTGCCTATAGAATAAGCCTGAGGAGTTGCTCCGGGTAAATTTCCCGCACCCACTGCCCCCTGTGAGGAGCATTGGCTGTTGTTTGCGAGCCGTGCATTACGGTCTCTCTTCCTTTGTGCTCCACCAAGGTTCCTCTTCTTTACGGAGAGTTCCGTTAGTTGCACTCCTACGACTTCGACATTTTTGTCTTCACCATCTTCACTTTTTTGCACCGCATCTGGTGGGTTGTCTCTTACGGAGCCTCCCACTTTTGGCGGTGGTTTGGGAGAGGGACCTGAAGCATACCCCTTATCGTTTGTGTTTTGTATTCTTATTTTGTTGGATAACATTTTTTCCCACGAGAAGCTAAAGAAATAAGAAACACCCCCCACAGAGCCCCACTTGTGGGGGGCGGGTCTATATACTAAGGGATTCGACCTGGTATCCCAAAGTCCCCGTTAAGGCACTTCCTTCGAGATACACGCCTGTCCTCCTCTGCTGAGGAGGACAAGCCGGGATGTCGAAGGATTTGTTAACCCTGGTATCATTCAGCTCTTGACACGGCGATCACATCTTAGCTTGGGAGCATGAGAACTCTCGCTCTCGATATTTCAGTGGGCTTTGCCATTACCAACTGGAAGGATCGCTCCTTAGTTTGAGTCTCACCGACCAGAGTCCGTCAGTTCCCCAGAGTAGCCACACCTCGCGATATAGCCCCTCAGGTTCACCAATTCCAGATCTGCTGTCAATGAGCCACGTAAGCCCTCCCACCAGCTACAAGGTCACGCGATCCCTAGGAAGAAACACGCCCGGGATATCTGGGGCACGAAAAGCTACAGACCGTTCTCGAGTACTGGTCTTCAATCGTGCCCGGAGCACTTGGAGCACGAAAAACTACGGTGAGCTCTCAAGTCGTGATCGATAACACGGCCAGGATGCCTGGGACACGAAAAACTACGGCGCGCTTTTGAGTACTGGTCGAAAATCGTGTCCGGGATACCCATCAAAGTACTCACCGCGCCCAACACTCCTTAACTTCAGTGATCTAACGAGAACTGGTGTTTTCAGCGTGGTTTGGCCAAAAAGTAAATAAGTAAGTACTGGTCAAAAATCGTTCCCCAGATACTTGGGGCACGAAAAATTACAGAGCGCTCTTACGTCGTGATTGATAACACGCCCGGGATACCTGGGGCACGAAACACTACAGGGCTCTCTCGAGTACAGGTTGAAAAAAGTGTTCGGGATACTTGTTGCACGAAAGCCTGCGTAGCGCTTGCGATTCATGATCGAGAACATGCTTGGGATACGTGGGGCACGAATAAATACGGGCCGTTCCCGAGTTATCGCCGAAAATCCTATCCGGAATACTTGGGGCACGAAAAACTTCGTAGCGCTCTGGCATCGTAATCAAGAAAACACCCACGATACTTGGGGCACGAGAAACTACGGCGCGTTCTCGAGTTCTGGTCGAAAATCATGTACGGGATACCTGGTGCACGGAAAAATGCAACGCGTTCTCAAGTCGTGATCGTTTACACATCCGGGATACCTCGGGCACGAAAGACTACTCCTCGCTTTCCAATACTGATCGAAAATCGTGTCCGGGTACCTGGTGCACGAAGCGTTACGTAGCGCTCTCGAGTCGTGATGGAAAACATGCCCAGAATAACTGTGGCACAAAAAACTACGGGGGGCTCTCGAGTCATGGCCGAAAATCGTGCCCCGGATACTTGGGGCACAATAAATTACGGGGCGCTCTCGAGTTCAGGTCGAAAATCGTGTCCGTGATACCTAGTGCACGAAAAAATGCAAAGCGCTCGCGAACCGTGATCGAGAACACGCCCGGGATACAGGCCGCTCTCGAGTACTGGCCGTAAATCGTGCCTGGGGCACTTGGAGCACGAAAATCTATGGAACGCTCTCAAGTCGTGATCGATAACACGGCCAGGATACCTGGTGCACGAAGATCTACGTAGCGCTCTCAAGTCGTGATCGCGAACACGCCCAGAATAACTGGGACACAAAAAGCTACGGAAGGCTTTCGGGTCATGGCCGAAAATCGTGTCTCGGATACTTGAAGCACAAAAAACTACGGGGCGCTCTCAAGTACTGGTCGAAAATCGTTTCCGGGATACCTGGTGCACAAAAAACTGCTTAAAGCCCGCGAGTCGTGATCGAGAATACGCTCCGGATACGTGGTGCATGGAAAGCTACGAGGCGGTCGCGATCCAATTGTTTGAAACTCTGCTTAACTGGCACTAAGCGCAATGAAAGAACACATTTATATTCAGAGGAAACCCGAATCAGGATATACTTCAGTAGAAAATAGGAATGTAAAAAAAATTGAAAGAATAAAAGAGGCAAACGTTGTCTCTTATTTTCTTAATGAATTGTTGCTGAAGGCCCGGATTAAGAAAGCACAGGAGAAAAACTTCCGCGAAGAGCTCCTCGACAAGAGGATGCACGGCATCGTCCGCAAAAAAGTGGAGGATCAGTCGATGTCGTATGAGTTAACGTATGCTTTCCTTAAATCATCCGGATTGATGTCGGCACGGAGGGTTTCATTTTGGCATGTCAAAACGGTGTCACTTCCACTCTAGCATACCGTCGCCACATTTTTAGCCAAGATATTCCCGATGATAGCTGCAGAGCGTGCCATGCACACCCCGAGCATCTAGGACACATATTATCTAGTTGTCCAACAATGCGGCACTAAGAGTGCTTTATCACCATATCTGTCACTCTTGTGGAATTGGCGCAAATACCGCTCCGCTAAACGCTCCTAAGGAAATAGAGTCAATTGTCGAAAATGAGAAGTGCCGTATATATTGGAACTTCATAATCTCGACGATTGTCTCTGTTGCGCACTGGAGGTCTGACGTAGTTCTGCTTGACTTCGAGAAACGAACCATGTTCGTTATCGAATTTTCGGCACCAGCTGACAAAAACGGCACAGCCAAGGAGAAAGAAAAGAAAGAGAGGTATAAAGATCTTATGAGGGAGTTGCGAGGTTATACCCCAAATATTCTTTTAAGCTAATCGTCTTAATCATCGGCGCTCTTGGAGGTGCCAAAGCTTCACCTGTTAATAGCCTGAAAAGCATCCCTGTGTGTCAACAAAATGCTGAGACACTTGCGGGGAAAATGCAGAAGGCAGTCGTCCTTGGGTCACTCCGTGTCCTCAGGGTGCAAGAGACTTTTGTCGGATGACCGTATTGAATTCATCGCAGACTGTAACCACTTATCTCACGGTCGTGAGACGTGGTTACAGCTAAAATTTTACAGCGATTTCGCTGGGAGGGAATGCAATTTTTCAGGTTAGCACCCGGTCCCGGCGAAATCCTGCGGTTGTCCTTATGACAAACCTTTAACT
>CAKNXH010060286.1:26703-41425 GCA_932178445.1 Andricus quercusramuli
ACCGAATATTTTGGGTACAGTCGTTGCAGCTCTCTTTTAAGGTCTTGATACCTCTCCTCTTTTTCCTTCCTCTTAGCAGTGATGTTATATTCGGAAGGAGCCGAGAATTCGATCAGGAATATATTTTGTTCCTCGAAGTCTTGGACGATTTCAGGCCTCGAGTGTGCAACCGAGACTGCTATCCGAAAATCGTAGTTCCAGAAAATTTAGCACTTCTCGTTTTGGACAATTCACTCTATCTTCCTTGGAGCGTTCGGCAGGGCAGGGTCGCGGCCAGCACCGTAAGAGCGAAGAAGATGGTAATAAAGCATTCTTAGGGCCGCATTATATCTGTAGATATACGACCAAATCTGTCGAAGTAGATGCTTGTATATCATTCGGAGAGACTCCTTCACTGATGTTGCATCCTGGATGCGGCCTTGAGGCATGCCCGGGTAAGTATAGGTCTCTCCAGTGCTAAGATGTCTAATGTCACTTATATCCAGAAATTCAGGACGCCAGTAATCTTTTCTTTCTTCAGATGAACTTTGGCACACTTGTCCACTCCAAAGTCCATCCCAATCTTTCCTCTGTACTTTTCGACGATAATAATAGCAGTTTGAAGTTTGCTTTTACCAGAAGCATAGATCCGCAGGTCAATATAAAATACATGAGTGACCTTATGCTTGCGATAATTAGTGTCTCCACAGAGGTATCCAGAAATTTTCGTAGTGCAAGAGATAGACGCGGAAGTGTGATGCAAAAAAGCAAAGGGCTCATGGTATTGTCCTGCAAGACGTTCCTCTGGAAGGTGACGTTGTTCTTTGTCACACGATAATTTCCAGATGAGATAGTAAATCTAGTATTTCAAAGGGTCATCAATCTCTCTATGCATCTCACTATGTGCCGATGCACCTTCGAGCTTTCCAACAGACAGATGATGTGTCTGTGAGAGGTTATATTGAAAGCTTTTCGGTAGTCAATCCAGGACATTGACAGGACACGTTGATGGGCTGCAGCGTCTTTACAGACGCACCTGTTAATTAGCAGGTTCTCTCGACAGCCTCCTTCACCTTTTTCCGAGCTACGTTGTTCGTACATTTCTCGCCACATAGGCTTAATTCTTCGAATAATCTTGTTGTTTAGGGCCGCCGTAAAGATCTTATACAGTGTGGTCATACAAGATATTGGTATATTCAAAAGTAATCTGTCTTTTTTAAACCTGAAAAATCTCGACAGGTACGGGAATTTCGGGTAGCCCGGATCACTCTAGATTTGGAATAAACTGAATTTGCGACGATGATGTATCGGCATCCCGGTAAGAAGGCTTGCATTGAAAAGTATTAAAAAATTTCAAGTTCAATGGTGACGTGACAATCATTGAATCCTTTTGGATACCGTTTTTGTCCTCGCGTTTGGAATCCCTATACCAGGAGATTTTATCGTCAGTTTACGGTGTCATGTCCATGTTTTAAGTTCACGTGAATGCTCCATGAATGTGACTGCTTCGAATTCTTATTTTCTCATACGATACATTAAGACATTGAAGAATTAAGTTGTGATCTGGCGAAATCCGTCGCAGAATTCAATTGTTTCATGTGCGAAAAGGTATAAGGAATCAAATAGCGTGATCGGAGCTTACACTTCTTTTCACCTTTATAAAATGAAGATTTTTTTGCAAGAAGACATCAAGTGGAGTCGCTTGTTTCTCATAGGGGAAACCACCCTACAGTAGATAATGATTTACAGTAGATAATATTAATTCACTGGAAAGCTGAGAAAAAATGTTAATTGCTTCCATTATTTTAACGTTTTTGCAAGGATATTATATCTTCTGACGAAGTTCATTGAAATTTTATAATTGATTAATGAATGGGAGCAAAAAATTTGTTTTTAACCTAAAAAAAAAATTGAACTCTTCTTTATACATACTCTTTAAATTAATTAAACATTTTTATGACATTTTTATAGATTAGAATCAAAGCTTGAAGTTTAGTGAACAATATTTATTACACAAATTGTTCTTTCTCTAATATTGATAAATATTTAAGGACTTTTGATTAGATATTACATTTTCCAACAGTAGATAACCAACAGTAGATAATCGGGGCAGCTCTGCGACTGTCTCGCCGTTGTTTTAAGTTAAAGGTTGTGTTTGATGTTTATTTTGATTCGTAAAGTTTTGAAATTCAAATTATTGCAAATAATAAACTAAGAAAATAGTGTAAATTATCAATTATTAAAAAGCTTATAAATTTTAATTGCGTTTTAAGAAGCCTTTCGGAAAAGATATAATTTTTACGATTAAGGTATGTAAAAAAGTTGCACTTTTCTGTCATCGCAAGTCAGGTTAAATTGTATGAAGATAGAGCATTTTGTACCACTCGTACCAATCTTACGAAATATCAGAGATAAAAAATTTCAATAATTTAAACTTTTGCGTTTTTGTGTGAAATAATCATAGCTTCAACAATTATTTACTCCATAAATAGATTTTAATTGTAAGTATACTAATGATAAATTATAATTATCCAGAACTGAGTATTATGACTTGCCCAGAAGCAATACCAGTAACGATTATCTATTAATGGACAAAGGTGTCAAAATCGAAAATTTTCATGATTATAGATCTCCTACTGTTCGACATATGGTTAAAAGAAAAAAGTTATGCACACAGACAGAGATGGAAATTTTTTAAAGATCGTATTTTTAAACTTCTGAAGTCGAATTATACCGAAATATGTCAAAAAATTATGTTTAAAAAATTAGTTAATTACAAACCTCCCGCTATGAGGAAGCAATCATTATCTTTCGATATATGGAATAGCTTTATCGTTAAATATTAGCTAAACTATGAAAAAGATTTGATTGGTTTCATTTGGGATGCATAAATAAAAATCGACTCTCGAAAATGTTCCATGATGGAAATTGCATTACGTAATATCTTGCAGAAGATAGGAAACACTTCGAATACTTTTTTCAAACTTTTAGCTGTGAAATGACTTTTAACATTATTCGTAGGATTTCGTAGTCTTCGCAAAAAGCTCTGACACTGATGTCTGTCTGTCGTGCGGACGAGTGGTAGGGGAGTGGAGAAGAAAGGAGAGACATAGGTGACGAGCGAAAAGGCTTAAAGAGTTTGGGTATTGCTGCAGCCGAAATTTGCTGAAATGAGAAGGACAGGGATACATAAGAGTGGCCCGAGTCGAGTCCTCGCAGTATAGTTTCTGCCAATCATCTGAAGAAGAAAATTTGCCTTTTCTGTGTATGCACATCTTATTAACGAGGGATTAATTCAGTGTTCTGATTCATGTTTTGTGGTTTCTGTCACTCCTTACTGTTTTTCAGGAATAATAGCGTAGGCCAATCTATTGAAACCTTCAGGTTTGAATAAAAAATTGATCGCATTTTCATATTACCTTGTTCTGAACTGCCTCTCCCTTCTATTTCTAATGTCTTATTTTTCCACCTGCTATTACATAGCGATGCTCCTTGCTTCTGGAGGAATGTTATGCGAGCACTCGACTTGAGCGGTTGGGCCAATATGGGTTGTTAGATGGAACACTTTTGAAGAAATAGTGCCAGTAACTACATTTGGGATTTATTAAATGATTCAAAATTGTTTTGCAATCAAATATATTAGAAACAATTGTGAATCAGGTGCGAAATCCGGAATGTAAGTGTTCAAGGGGGAAGTGGGTTAGTTGGCATATGGGGGTGAAGGTGGATTAGACTAGCGGAAGGAAAGAAAAGGAGGAAACTAGTGGGGAAGAGACTACGGAAATGTAAATTTATCATAAGTCAGCGTAAATCCAAATTACAAGAATTCGGTAACTGTGTAACCACATAATCTAATAGAAACTCCCTGCTTATATAAGTTCTGACATTCATTTTTCAAATGCTCAAAAACTTTATAAATCTCCATTTCTTTACAGGATCCAGTAATTTTCACGAAGTACCCAGACCACATATCGATTTTGATATTCCCCTAGGAAGCGAAATTCATATACAAGTAGCAGAAGACCATTTTCTGAATGGGCAGCTGGTACTTGGTGAACCTCATCCAGATAATCTACATGAAACGCACGCTCGTCTAATACTCAATACTGGGACAGTATTCAGCGCACATTTCCAACCGCATAATACTAATATATATAGGCAAAATGCACAGTACCACTGTTACATAACAAGACCAGAACAGTATGGTTTGCAAGCAGTACTTCTACGTCCAAATCAACAACGCATCTGGGATGATATTTCGCGCGTTCTTCTTTTAGTGCCAAATCGTGACATTGGTTTTATAGGAGAGCTACGTGTAGAATAGTTCAGTCAATGGATAATATTACTGCATTCACATCAAGTTTAATTATGCAAGGATTTAATACAAAACAGAGCTATAAAAATACAAAAGAGTTGTGTCAAATCTGAATTTCCAAAGTGGGAATGGAATAATGTCTGTTCGATGAGTCGTGAATTAATAGATAATTTTCAAGACTTTTACATAAATGATCATTTGAAACATGTATTAGTGTGCAAACCATGAAAAATTAAAAAAATACAAATGGAGGTTTTAGGTTTAAAAAGTTTTCAATACAGAATCATGCCGTTTCAAACTTACTTCGGAATTGTTCAGTATACAACGTTCCATACTTGATACCAATATTCAATATTCAATGTAAAAGTTAAATTAAATTAGTATTTTTTATTCCAAATTATATATAATTTTTAACATAAAGATGTTTTTATTCACTTACTATAAATTTAAAAGTCTGATAATTAATAAGATGCTACAATATAATAAATTCCGATGCAGTGGGTATCAGGTATTTTTTTGTACGGCCTTGACGTACTCGTACTTTAACTCTATATCCAAAAATTTCAGCTTTCGGCACGGTACTTACACCTTCGCTTAGAGGTTATTCCTTCGGGACCATCCCTAGACAATTGTCCGCGACTGCTTATTAATTATTGTAACCATATTCAGCAGAAACCCTTGGTACAGGGACCCTCTATTCGCAACCCGAGGACGCGTTCGGTGGCTTTGTCATAGGACCTTCGGTTCTATTCCAAATGTTTCTATTCTATTCTACTCCATTCTAGCTATTCTATTCTATCTATTCTATTCTATATTCTATCTATTCTACTCTATGTTTTATGTAGCAGACAGGAATAAAGGGGGGATCCAGGTTCCTTTACGTGGACCCCCCCGCACCCAAGATCGACCACACAACCGGGGCGAGATGGGAGAAGGGTTGTAAATGAGTCACATTGTTTATAGCAAAGGAGTATTATTTAAGCGTTCTCTTTGTTTACAAGCTCCTGCATTTGCCTGCACCTCCACACACAAGGTGCTTTGGTGCAATCCGAACGGAAAAGAACTCACTAGGGGGGGGGGGGGGGGAACCCCGGGAGGAGCCCAAATTATCTTATTAGAATTCAGTCTTTCATTAAATGAATGATCCATACTGGATCCACTCAAACAGGGCTAAAGTATCAATACTTCAAATACCAATGATTTAAACAGGATCAGCACAGACAGCACAAGCATTTCAACACTTCAAATAAGCACAAGATCCAAACCGGATTGGTCCAAACCGGACGAGTACATCAGTACTTCAAATAATTACAAGATCCAAACCGGATCAGTCCAAGCCGGACGAGTACATCAGTACTTTAATAATTACCAGATCCAAGCCGGATCTGGTCCAACTGCATGAGAACATCAACACCTAAAAACAAACAATTCACTGGCGAAAAAACACTTTTGAAAAACTCCCGAATGCTTCAGGGTCGCACGAAAGGTAGCACCGACGACCTCCAGCCCCTCCATCCCACAAACCTTCTCGTTTCTCCGGATCAGGTAGCAAGCAAGGTTTAAGTTGGTGAAGAAAGGTTCGAATCAGTAACATTCTTCACCCCGTACGAGAGATCAAGGCTGCTCGCACTGATAGACGAACCGATGCTAATTAAATTCATCAATAACTTAAGTTTTAATGCACGTTCCAATTATGCTTAACATTCGAACGGTTGAATTAATTTTCGGTTCCTAATTTTACGATCTTAACTACTGGGCGTTTTGATATATTATATATTATATTATTCTTTACAACCTTGCCGAAAGCTGAATGACACCTGGGTGAGGTGTCTCACACGGTGACCTGAGATACCGGGCGACCTCTCAGTGTACCAACTTTATTCTTGCACGCGGAGCTCTACAAGGATGGACGAATCCTTCCCCTAGCTGCTCGTGAGAACAAAAATGACAACACCAAACATAGTTGTAGTAAGTGCGGTTCGAAACAATCTAAATACTTTTGGTTGGACGGATCGACTCAATGACGATATGCTAGCGAACGAGAACCTTACATGGCGCGACTGCAGGTTCTGTGGTACGACAAACACCCAGAGCTCTCGCAGTATATATATATATATATATATATAGTGAAAAGTTTGTCATGAGGACAACTGCAGGATATTGCCGGGAGCGGGTGCTAATCTGAAAAATTGCACCCCCTCCTAGCGAAATCGCGGTAAAATTTTAGCTGTAACCACGTCTCACGACCGTGAGATAGGTGGTTACAGACTGCGATGAATTCAATACGATGATCCGGCAAAAGTCTCGTGCACCCTAAGGACACGGAGCGACCCAAGGACGACCGCATTCTGCATTTTCCCAGCAAGTGTCTCAGCAATTCGTTGACACACAGGAATGCTTTTCAGGCTATTAACCAGTGAAACTTTGGCACCTCCAAGAGCACCGATCATTAAGATAATTAGCTTAACAGAACATTCGCAGTATAACCGTCTCAACTCCCACATAATATCTTTATACCTCTCTTTCTTTTCTTTCTCCTTGGCTGTGACTTTTTGTCAGCTGGTACCGAAAATTCGATAACAAACATGGTTCGTTTCTCGAATTCAAGGAGAAATATGTCAGGCCTCGAGTGCGCAACAGAAACAATTGTCAAGAATATGAAGTTCTCGTATATACAACACTTCTAATTTTCGACAATTCACACTATTCCCCTAGGAGCGTTTAGCGGAGCGGTATTTGAGGCATGAGTTGGACAACTAGATAGTATGTGTCCTAGATGATCGGGGTGTGCATGACACGCTCTGCAGCTATCATCGCCAATATCTTGGCAAAAAATGTGGCTATGGTATGCTAGAGTGGAAATGACATCGTCTTGACATGCCAAAATGAAACCCTCCGTGCCCGACTTCAATCCGGATGATTTAAGGAAAGCATACGTTAGCTCATACGGCATCGACTGATCCTTCACATTTCTGTGGAAGACGCCGTGCATCCTCTTGCCGAGGAGCTCTTCAAGGAAGTTTTTCTCCTGTGTTTTCTCAATCCGGGCCTTCAGAAGTGAGTATTCAAGATGGATAAGATTTGATGCATTTTGCTCACCCCTGGTATTTAAGTCAAGGTCGAGTGTCTCAGCAGCCTCCTCCGCTGCTTTGTACAGAAACGCCCCTTTGCCCGCTTCTTCATGTTTTCTGACCATTTTAAGAAGAGGGTCTTGTCCATTTGCAACTATATGTGCTGTACCTAGAACAATCCGCTTGTTAAGACATTCAAGATGCAGTATTCCGCGACAACCTAGGCGGCGTGAGATGTAAAGTCGCGAAACAGAAGACTTAAGGTGCATGCTTTTGTTCATGTGCAAAACCTTTCGCGTCCCGATATCAAGGGATCTGATCTCGTCCTTTGTCCATGGAACCACTCCAAATGAATAGAGTACTACCGGGACGGCAAACATGTTCGTTGCAAATACTTTGTTCTTAGCCGACAGTTCGGAAGACCAAATCTGCCGGATGAGACGTTTGTATCTGCTTCGGATAGTATCCTTTATAAATGTCAAGTCCTGACTGCGGCTCTGTGGCACACCCAGGTATGTATAGGTCTTTCCAGCGCTAAGATGTTGTATAGCGCTTCTGTCGACTATCTCAGGGTCTTCGAAGATGCCATTAAGTTTTCCTTTCTTCAAATTAACCTTGGCGCATTTCTCTAACCCGAACTTCATTCCAATCTCTTGAGTGTACCCTTTGACAATTTTTAGAGCAAGATGTAGTTTCTCTTGATTTCTAGCATAGATCTTGAGATCATCCATGTAAAATACATGAGTGACCTAATGCTTCCGATCTCCAGGTTTTCCACAGAGGTACCCTTCGGAATGGCGAAGCAGTGTTGCCAGATACACCGCAGTTCCGCATTTTAAACCGCATTTTGAGACTCGAATCCACAATCCGAATTTTGCAAAGCGGATGGCTCAACATTCCGGATTTTGAATTTTTGATGGACTTTCCTGCCCAATGATATAATGCAGACGGCGTGCTGGAACGCTAGCTAGGGCCGTCAGAAGTGGAACAGGGAATAGAAAGAGAGGATAAATCAAGAAAGTCGACCTGTCCTTTTCTAAGGATTTATGAGCTCATCAATTTTATTATTAAGTTTATGTGCAGAAAATGCACATAAAACTGTTTTAAGCAATATGCCTTAGGCCGAAGACAAAGATATTCCAAACGTGTATACAAAATCTCGGAGTTTGCGCAGTGCAGTTCGTATAAATTTTTGGGTTATGTTAACCTAATATATAACCTAGCCTGACCTAAAGATGTATGCAAAATCTACTGCGCAAACTCCGGCGGTCCGCAATCTGCAGCTCCGGTTTACAAAAAAAGGTTTTTTGTATTTATTTATACATTACAATAAGTATATTACGTTGCTATTATACAGCTAGAAAACTTTTCTTTAGTTTTTTAATAACAATATGAATTTTACACCCATTTTTCAAAAACTTCGCATTTTTGAGAAAAATCCGCATTTTGAAGCCTGCTCGGCCACAATTCCACAACTCGGATCTAACAACACTGTGGCGAAGTGCGAGAATCAGTGGCAATATTGCGAGGCAAAAGAGAAGAGGGCTCATGGTGCCGCCCTGAAACACACCTCTATGAAAGGTGACACTGTTAGTGTTTTCCGTGACACGATGTTTTCCAGATGATATAGTAAATCTGGTTTTCCGAAGCGGCATTAAACTCTCTATGCACCTCAAGATGTGTGGATGAACCTTTAAGCTTTCCAACAGACAGATGATAAGTCTATGGGAGGTTGAATCGAAAGCTTCCCGGTAATCAATCCAGGCCATCGATAGGAACCGCTGATAGGATGCTGCGTCTTTACATGAGCAGGTTCTCCCGACATCCTGCTACGCCTTTCTTTGAGCCGCGTTGTTCATACATCTCTCGCCACACAGGTCCAATTGTCCGAACAATCCTATCATTTAGGATAGCTGTAAAGACCTTATACAGTGTGTTAAAAATATATATATATATATATATATATATATATATATATATATATATATATGGGATATTATTTCTCAACCGTAACACCGCTCTCTCCAAAATTCCTGTTGATGAATATAGATGATCTTGGGCTTAAAATGTTCACCGAAAGCGAGATAACAATCGAGTGTTCGGATCAAAAAGCCTTGAAACAAGAAATATTGACGACCAATTCGATTTGTTTTGGGCTTAAATTGTTGGTAATTGACGGCCCTAAAAAGTTGGTGAGGTAGGTTGGTGAAATTCAAAATGTCTGATCAAAGATGGCGAACAACAATCCTATATGGCGAACAGAATTTTTTAAAATCAACCGATTTAAGCCAAATTTGGTTTACGAAGGTTTTTCGGGTCGCTGATCACAAATATGGAGTCAGATTGGCAAAATTCAATATGACAGACCGAAAATGGCGAACAAGAATCCAATATGGCGGACAAATTTTTTCAAAACAACTGATTTCAGCCGAATTTGGTTTACGAAGGTTTTTGGGGTCGCTGATCACGAATCTGGAGTCAGATTTGCAAAATTCAAAATGGCATACGAGATTTTTTATATCAACCAATTGTCGCTTGTAGTAAGTTGTTGCTTGTGGAAAGTTATCAAAAGCTCTGCGTTTTAGAAGGTTGAGACTGTCTTCATGTAATAAAGCCCGCATTACTTATTCCTCGATTGAAAAAAATTTTTTTTGTTACTTTTTTTGCTGTTTTTTTGTTAATTTTTTTTATTCTTCTTTTCTTCGCTTTTTTGCATGAATTATCCTTCGATTTATTTTAATATGTTTCTACTTTATTCAGGAGAATTCAGTTGTGGACAGAATTTCGGATGCATCAGAGTATCTAAATGTAGTGAGAGTTTTGTTGGAGGAGACCTTAAAAGCATGAGCTTTGGAAATGTTTGTTACTGGTGGTGCACTGGAAAATCTTTTCGACAACTTCCTAGATGTTCTATCATAGTCCTGTTTAGTGTGGTGGAAAAATGTTATGTTGGGAAACTTATTTTTAGCCCAGTTAAAAAGTTGAGTAGAATCTAGAATGGCTTCATTCCCATTATCTTGTAAACAAGCTCGTGTTGCCAGGCTCCTCACTGTAGCCGCTACGCCATCACAACGCCCCTTGCCATGAGCTGTAGCATGACATTGCCACTCTGCTTCAATAGAAAAATCTTCTTTGTGGTGCACTAAATTGACCACTTGGTATCGATTCTTGGAATGCTGCTTTGTTCCATCCGACACATATACTAGTTTTGTTAATTTTGGACATTTTTGTCGTATGGCAGGAATCAAATATATATTTGTGATAAATACACAGCCGTCGTATCGTGAGTTGTGCATTCGGAGAGCAACATAAAATTGCAGTGTTTCAGTTCTTCGCCTTCTCTGTAATTGAGGACAGCAGCGAATATAGTACTACACTGATCGTTGTTATAGTGAAATTGTTGAACAGCGTTCTGAGCGACATATGGGTAGTTTTCCAGGTAGTCTATCTCCAAAAGACCCTCATTTGGCTTTAAATTGTTTTTTAGATCGTGTATGTACATTAAGGTACTCCTTTTTTAAGTGCACTTGCGGTTGCCTGCCATACGCTGTACTCGTATATAATATTTTGAACATCATTTTCCAGTAGCACAGATGTTACGGACTCTTGCAAATCTGATAGTTTTGGGCATTTTTGCAGGTTCCCAAGTAACAATCAGGTTTTGGATTTTGTAAAAAGACAGCAATTGATGCACTCAGTATAAGCTTGCAATTTACGGTGCGATTCTTTTGTTAGTCTTTTAGGCCGCAGCTCTGCAAACTTACTAAAACTTATCAGTATTTGCTGATGGTCGCTTTTGAAATTCCTCTACAAAAACTTTATATTTAATAAAAGCATTCTTTTCGGAACATACATGATCTTATCGCCTTCTTTCACTTTTTAACACATCTTTTTTATTTGGCATAACGCGACTGTTAATGTCGGAGTTATAATATTCCGCAACTTTGTTAACAGTACTCTCAGGAAAAGGCTTGCCCTTTTTTGGATCAGGAGTTGCTGAAACACCACATTGATGTCTTAAATCTCTTGGCTTCTTAGCAATCATTAGTGAAACATTAAACTCTTCAGCAATATCTCGTAATGACCAACATTCAGGCAATATTGTCAGAATGGATACTATTAATGGATCGTTTTCTGGAAGGGGAAACAACTTTTTTTTTAGTCTATCCATCAACTGTTCCAATCTAGCTTCTCTTGGTAAACAGATTTTCTTTTTTGCCTGAGGTCCTTCATCTTCTTGAGGCCCTGAGGTTCCTTCATCTATCGAAACATTAGATGAACTTACGGAATCCATATAGCCATCCAGTCTACAATTTGTACAAATTAAATATTTTTCAGAAATATTAGCATACTGAGATAAGAATGAAGCTGATACCCGGCGCAGCTCTTTTCCTTTATGCCCTTTTTTATTGAAGGGATTAAAATATCTATATGAACGAACTTTTTCTGCAGACTGCGACATTGCTGTCACTTAACCATTGTACAAATAAAGATTGCTACTATGGTTTTTTGTTTTGCTGCATACGTGGCAAAACAATGACGGTTACTGCGCCGGGTTTCAGCTTCATTCTTATCTAAGTATCCTAATATTCCTGAAAAATCTTTAATTTGTACAAATTTTAGACTGGATGGATATATGGATTCCGCAAGTTTATCTAATGTTTCGATAGATGAAGGAACCCCAGGGCCTCAAGAAGATAAAGGACCGCAGCCAAAAAAGAAAATCTGTTTATCAAGAGAAGCTAAATTGGAACAGTTGATGGATCGACTAAAAAAAAAGTTTTTTCCCCTTCCAGAAAACGATCCATTAAGAGTATCCATTCTAACAATATTGCCTGACTGTTGGTCATTACGAGATATTGCTGAAGAGTTTAATGTTTCTCTAAGCATTGCTAAGAAGGCAAGAGATTTAAGGCATCAATGTGGTGTTTTAGCAACTCCTGATCCAGAACAGGGCAATCCTTTTCCTGAGAGTAGTGTTAACAAAGTTGTTGAATATTATAACTCCGACATTAACAGTCGCGTTATGCCAAATAAAAAAGATGTGTTAAAAATAAAAGAAGGTGATAAGATCATGCATGTTCCGAAAAGAATGCTTTTATTAGATATAAAGATTTTGTACAGGAATTTCAAAAGCGAACATCAGCAAATACGCACAGTGTGTGTGTGTGTGTTTGTGTGTGTGTTTGTGTGTGTGTGTGAGCGTGTGTAATACACCAAAATTTCAAGGCCATGTTTGATGCTTCCAATTTGCTGGAACTAACAAAAGAATCGCACCATAAATTGCAAGGTTATACTGAGTGCATCAATTACTGTCTTTGCAGAAATCCAAAACCTGATTGTTACTTGGAAATCTGCAAAAAATGCCCAAAACTATCAGACTTGCAAGACTACGGAACATCTGCGCTACTGGAGATTGATGTTCAAAATATTACATACAGCGTATGACAGGCAACCGACAAGTGCACTTCAAAAAAGGTATACCTTAATGTACATGATTTCGTGCCCGAATTGTGGGAAAGTCTAGAAAACTGATCCCGCATAATTTCATTTCCAAAAAACAATCGCAATCCATACATGATCTAAAAAGCATTTAAAAAAGTAACAAACAAACAAAAATTTTTTATTCGAGAAAAAAAGTAATGCGGGCTTTATTACATGAAGACAGTCTCAACCCTGTAGAACGCAGAGATCTTTTGATAACTTCCCACAAGCAGCAACTTACTACAAGCGACAATCGGTTGATTTTCAAAAATCTCATCTGCCATTTTGAATTCGCCATGTTGAATTTTGCAAATCCTACTTCGGATCAGTGACCAGCGATCCCAAGAACCTTCGTAAACAAAATTTGGCTGAAATCGTTTGATTTAAAAAAGATTGTGCGCTATATTGGAATATAGGCAACCATTTTTGGTCCGCCATATTGAATTTTGCAAATCTGACTCCAGATTCGTGATCAACGACCCCAAAACATTCGTAAACCAAATTTGGCTGAAATCGGTTGTTTTGAAAATAATTTGTCCGCCATGTTGGATTCTTGTTCGCTATTTTCGGTCCCCTATATTGAATTTTGCAAATCTGACTGCATATTTGTGATCAGCGACCCCAAAAATCTTCGTAAACCAAATTTGGCTAAAATCGATTGATTTAAAAAAATTCTGTCAGCCATATAGGATTGCTGTTCGCCATCTTGGATCGGATATGTTGAATTTCGCCAACCTACCGCTTTTTGATCCGAACACTCGACTCTTCTCTCGCTTTCGGCCGCCAAAAAATATAAAAAAATTCCTGCGTTATTTAAATGGGAAATCAAAAATCACAAATCGTCACCTCTTAATGTTAATATTAAGAGCTCAAGCTTCACCAGAATTTTTTTCTCGTAATTTCTGTCAATATTTTTATGGTATCTAAAGTGTTCAATGGTTTTGAGCTCTTTGAGATCAAAAGTCTGATGGAAGTTTAATGAAAAAGTATTTTTTTAATTTTCAATCTGCCATAACTTTTGAATGAGTCGACTTAGCGAAAAATCATAGTAGACATTTTTTGTAGATCATTAAATTCTCTACAAGAATAAGTTTTTATTTTCACTAGACAATTATTCGTTCAAACGCATTAGAAATCGAAATTTTTTTTTTTAAATTCCTGTGTTATTTAAATGGGAAATCAAAAATCACAAATCGCCACCTCTTAATATTGATATTCAGAGCTCAAGCTTCACCAGATTTCTTTCTTCGTAATTTCTGACCATATTTTCATGGTAACTAAGGAAAAAAAAATTAAAATTTTTTGTTGGCCCACCCTAATATATATATATAATATATATAATATAATATATATAATAATATATAATATAATATATATAATATATATAATATATAATATAATATATGTGTGTGTGTGTGTCCCTCAAACGGCACACTAGTGCGAATTGGGATTTTGTGATTTCAGCTGAACAATTTAATATGAAAATAATTTCCAAAATCTGCGTATAAATATATGATTTTGGTGTAAAATTTTTCGCCCAATCCGTTGGGGCAACTTAAATTTATCGAAAATTGTATCAGCTCATCACAAAATTGTTATTAAAATAAGGCTTTCTTGAAAAATAGACATTTTCAACAAAAAAACATAATTTTTTCAAAATTAAAGGTATTGAAACGTAACTAACGCGATTCTTTATCTTAATAGATGTTCTTTCATGAAGAAAATATGCCAATCCGATAAAATTAGATTAAGTATTTTTCCCGATGTGTCAGATTTTCGGTATTTTCGTATGAAGTATATCACGAGTGCAGGACAGCACACATTGTTATTTTTGAAGTATACAAGCATATTATTGCATAAATAGTGTTTTTTG
>CAKNXH010060287.1:0-41930 GCA_932178445.1 Andricus quercusramuli
ATATATATATATATATATATATATATAATATATTAACGTTATTAATATTAATATTATTATATTATTAGTAATAATAATAATATATATATAGAAAAGAAATGAAAGTTCTTCTTTAAGCAATGTATGTGATATTGTTATACGAGGGTTGTATTTTATATTTCGGGAATAGGCGATCCTGCTGCTGCCATATGAAGACCGATGTCTCTATCCTTAAGTTTGACATTTTTTAGTAATTTTTTACTCAGAACCTTTTGACGCGGGGGTGTAGGGTGGTCCAAACAACATTTTTTTAAATTTTTATGGGGATACCCCAGAAATTTGTTCAAATCCACACAAAAATAAATCCATTTTGTTTGTTTTGAAGAAACATGATGTTTAGGGGTGCCGCAAGCCCCATCACTTTTCAAATACCAACACCATAAGTCTGTTTTATAGGGTCCCAAAGAAACCCCATAAGTGAAAAAATGGGTTTTGCGAGTTCTTCGCGCTAATTATGACTTTATTTGCAGTCTTTTCAGTAAACATTATTTCTCGCACATAAAAGACCATTTTATACTGATGATGAGATGTTTACATACATTGTTTAAACAATTTTTTATTGTTTTTAGCAACTTTCTCATAGAATGGAGTTCGAAAGACGCGGGTATTCACAAATTTTCCTATCGTTGTCCAATTTTCAATGAGGGAAGTAATAGTTTATAAATGTTAACAGGAGTGATTGTTCGAACGATTTATTATTAATGTTAATAATATTCTCTTAGAAAAATGATACAAAATTGTAGTTAAAAAAAAAGCACTTTTAGTCAAATTTTCAATTGAGGCAAGTTAAGTAATCAATTAGAGTCAAGAAAATTAATTGTTTAAACAATTTATTACGATTATTAATAATATTATATTTGAATAATGCTAGAAAGATGCGTTTTTCTTAATTTCTTGCTTTTTGTCCAATTTTCATTTGGAGTGAAGTAGCAATGAATTCAAGTTAACAAAATAATTGTTTAAATAATTTATTATCATTGCTAATAATATTCTCTTTGCTGAATTGATAGAGTGTTGCGGTTTATTCTGAAATTTTCAACTCTTTGTCTATTTTCCATTAGGCGTGACTTAATAATTAATTAGGTTTAGCAAAAATAATTGTTTAAACAAATTATTACTGTTTATGATTATCTTCATCTATATCAATGCCTCACAGTTGCGGTTTCTCGGCAATTTTTACCTTCCTGTCCTTTTTTCACTTAGTGAAGTAATAATTAACTAAAGTTAAGAAAAAAGTTGTTTGAACAATTTAATATTGTTTATAACTATTGCCTCTTAGATAAGTGCTAGAATATTACGGTTTCTTCTGAAAAGTTTAACTTTGCTTTGCCTTTTCAGTTATGAATAAATGATAAATAAGCATTGGAGAGAAACATATTTTAAACAATCTATTTCTTTTTCATGAATATATTTTGCTGGAGGTGGGCTGATAGAAAAATGTGTTCAATTCCAAATTTTTCTTTTACGCTTTGCAATATGCTTCTTGTAATTTAAAACAAAACTTTTACAAGTCATTTACACACCTAGTTCTCCCATCTACTCCTAATTATTTCATTCTTTGTTTTTGCCTCTTGTGTATAATAGCTTTTCTTCTATAAATTAATTTTGTTGAGCATTGGGAAGGGAGCAAAAATAATTCACTTAAAACAACAATACCATTCGAAGAATCATTTTTGTTGTGGTTGACTTATTATTTGTTCATAAATAAAACGGCAATGCAAAGTGAGAGTTTAGGAGAAACCGCCACTTTCTAGAACTTATCTATGAAAAGATAGTTATAAATAATATTGAATTGTTGAAACAACTTTTTTGTCAACTTTAATTAATTACTAACTCACTAAGTAAAAAAAGGACAGAAAGGTTAAAATTGCCAAAAAACCGCAACTATCAGGCACTGATATAGATGAAGATATACATAAACAATAATAGTTTGTTTAAACAATTATTTTTGCTAAATCTAATTAATTATGAAGTCACGCCTAATGAAAAATAGACAAACAGTTGAATGTTTCAGAAAAACCCGCAACATTCTACCAATTAAGCAAAGAGAATATTATTAACAATGATGATGAATTGTTTAAACAATTAGTTTGTTAACTTGATTTCATTATTACTTCACTCTGATTGAAAATTGGACAAAAAGCCAGAAATTTCAGAAAAAACCGCATCTCTCTAGCATTATTCAAATATAATATTATTAATAGTGATAATAAATTGTTTAAACAATTGATTTTCTTGACTCTAGTTTATTATTTAACTTATCCTAATTGAAAATTAGACTGGAAGTGATTTTCTTCAAATTGCAATTTTGTAGCATTTTTCTAAGAGAATATTATTAACATTAATAATAAATTGTTTAAACAATCACTCCTGTCAACATTGATAAACTATCACTTTCCTCTCATTTAAAATTGGACAACAAGTGGGAAATTTTTGAAAAAAACGCGTCTTTCTAACACCATTCTATGAGAAAATTGCTGAAAATAATTATAATAAATTGTTTAAAACATTCATGTGAACATCCAATTATCAGTATGAAGTGGACTTTCATGTGCTGCAAACGATGTTCATCAAAAAAAATCACAAAAAAGTCATAATTAGCGCGAAAAACTCGCAAGAACCCATTTTTGCACTTATAGGTTTTTTTTGAGACCCTATAAAACAGACTTATGGTACTATGGTATTAAGATGATATTGAGGATTCTGAATAAGATTTACATAAACTTCTTTTTCTCTCATGGGAAATACGTGTTAAACTTAATGGGGCTTGCGGCACCTCTAAATATCATTTTTGTTTGAAACAAAAAAAATTGATTTATTTTTGTGTAGACTCGAACAAATTTCTGAGTTGTCCCCATAACAATTCAGGAAAAAAATGTTTCCAATGCATTTTTGGAGCACCCTAGTTTACAGTGACTTGAAAAATTCATCTCGAGAAAAAAATGGAATTGACTCGTGAACATTTCTGTGCTATCACTTTTTACAAATTTTTTCGTGGATTATCTCAACAACAGTGCATCAATGAACTTTATTCAACTTTTGGCGACGGAGCACCATCAGAAACAACTGTGTATCGGTGATTCTTCTAATTTAATCGATACCGTAGTCCGCTCACCAGCGATGTTCGAGAAGGTCGTCCAAAATCATTATTTGTCCCAAAGAACATTGATGCTGTACGTGAACTGATACTAAAAGATCGTCATGTGACTTATAGTGGGATTCTGGCATCCATAGGCATTAGTGGGACCGGCATGCATTCAACATTGCATGAACATTTGGCTGTCAAAAAAATGTGTTGCCGTTGGATCCCACATAATTTGATCATCGCTCAAATAAGGCTTGTGTGGAGTGGTCATTTCAAGTCCCTGTACACGACACAACACAGAAAAAAACTGGGGTTTCTATTAGAACCAATTTTTGGTTCCAAATGAGCTGCAACAAAAGGGAACCTCTCTTGCTGAAAAGGAACCCAAAATGATAAATAGTCTCTAAATGAACCCAAGTGTGGATTCAAATGGTTCTAATAGAGCTTTTTTCTCACTTCTGCCTTGACTCACTCTAAAGATTGCACAAGATAATGATGAAAATTTTGCTTTATAATTTGAAATAAATAATATCACGCTGGAAAAAATTTAATGAACAAACTAAAATCATAGACATTAGTAATTCTTGAAAGGAAGATATCGCACATGAAATGCAACAGTTTTTAAGGTTATGTTGCAAATCCCAAGTTTCCCACTGCGCATACACAAGAAGCGCGGGAATATTCAAAATTATATAATATATACTTGCAATATTAGGTTAATATAAAACGTTTTCAAGAAGTTAGATATTTCTATAATTCAATTCAATTTGTTTTGAATAAAAATAAAATACTTCTGTTAACATTTATCTGTGTGACTATTCATAGTATTTATTGATTTCAAATCGGCCCGCGCTTCTCGGCACATGCGCAGTTGAAAATATCGGCAACCGCCGATGGCCATCTATCGGATATAAACGAACGTAAAAGGAACCCTTAATAAGAGTTCATTTAGAGCCTAAGTTCTAAATGATCCCAAGTTTCACTTGAGCCGCAACATTACTGAACCCTCAGTTTTTTCTTTGAAATCGCGCCAGCACGTCAAAACGTTCTGAGTAAAAAATTAGTAAAAATGTCAAACCTAACGATAGAGACATCGGTTTTCATGTGGCAGCAGCAGGATCGCCCATTCCTGAAATATAAAAGACAACCCTCGTATTATATAATACAACCTTTCTAGATAACATGGCTTATTTAGAATGTCATGGACCTTCTGAAAAAATGTGACTATAACTCTTAGAAATTAAAATTGCTACAATCACCTACAACATCCATCCGAAAGTCATTGACTTTGAAGATATACTAGTAGTCAACATAGTGATTGTTGTCATTAAAGTTTCCTTCATAGGACACGTCTTCATTGAGCTTTTCTTCATATCTCATTCCATCATTAGACTTTTCTTTATGTTGGTCCAGAGAAATTACTCGGAAAGAATATATTAACAATGGAAGTCCCGGATTTGGAATTGGAGTCGTATCGACTGTAAACATTTTCATCGCGTTTTCATAGAGGAAACAATATAAGAAATTAATTGAATTTCAGTTATAATAAAAGCCCACTTGTTTTTTCAGAATTGACTTCCTCTGGTTTTCCACATAACTTCATAAAGAACAAATAAGAAACAAGAGATGTCTGAAAATGCAAGTAGGCTTTTATTGCATGCAACCGCTTAATTTCAAAAGCCTTTAATTCATGGTATGACAATTCCTTACAATATAACTTATTTGAATTTTTCCCAACTTGAATGAAAATATATCTCATACAGAAAAGTCCAGTCTTCTAATAAATTATCACTTTATTTTACAATTCAATTTAGAGAGATAAAAAAGTTACATTTCAATATCTAAAAACAGAAATTTGAGAAAATTAACCACCACATATTATTGGTTTTTGATATCTGAAGAATGAGATGATTAAAGCAGAAAGAATTACATACATCAAACCAATAAATTTGTTTATTTTATATTTTAAAGAATTAGTCAAAATAGGAGCCGCGAGCCTATAAAAAAGAGTTTCGTAACCTACTAGGACGCAAGTAAAGTCTTAAAAGAGTCATAATCAAATTAAAAACTTAAAAATGTAATAAACGAATAAAAATAAAATTTTTTTCAATCATAATTTTTTGTACTCATTTTCCTTAAAAAAAAATGTTATCAAGTCGTTAAAACCTCTTCCTCCCATACTTTCCCACCCCAAATTGTGAGTGATTATTTCATCGAAATTCGATGATCTGACAGTCACGCAAATAATTTTGGTCAAAAATTGAAGAAGAAAAAAATTAATTTAAAAACAAAATTTTCAAACTTCCTTTCGACAGTCAAGAAATTTAAATTATTAATAAATTCAGGATTGTCTTTTCTTTCAAAGTGCCTGAAGTTACGCCAAAGATTTGCAACAAGGTCTATACGTCCATACATAACCCCTTTCACTTACAAAGTCCATATGTTCAGACTCGACCGTGTTATAATCATACATAAGCATACGGACTGTCCGTACTTTTAGTCCAGACGTGTAGGCAAAGCTAAACGTACGAACATCCGTACTTTTAGTCTAGCCCAGCCAAACGTACGGACACTCCGACACTTTAGACTCGGCCTAAAATATATCATACTAACCATCTCGATGTTCTTTTTGGTCATGAATGTCTTTGTGATGGTGGTCACTAACGCCATATGAAAGTTTGTAATGCGGATGGGCTTTGTAATCATGACGATGATGTCCATGATTATCTTTCCATTCTACTTCCTGGTGATGACCGATTACAGGTCCAGATTGGTGATGAAATGAATAAGCTTTTCCTATGTTAAAAAAGTAAAAAGAAGCTTTTTAATAACAATACACTAATATCTTGAAGCCCTGTATCTATATCCAAATCAAAAATTTGTGTATTTTTGATCTGAAATACCTCTGTACATACTCTACTTCAAAGACGAATATCTGTATAGAAAATTAATCTACGACTTTGCGTAGAAGCAGCCTGCGTGTAAATTATTTGAATGAACGAGTCAAAAAATATTTAGTTTTAGAATTAAAAGTTTTTTTTTCTAATTGAATGAACATTTTGAAATCTTGAGTTCAACTCTATGCTAATCTAGAAAAGTGTTTCTGAAAATGTAGAAAAATCATAAAATCAAGAGCAAATCCTGCTCTTTTATTTTAAACCAAAAGCACGATTAAATATGATGGTAATTGCTGGGTATTCATACAAAATATTTACTTGTATAATATTAATTTTTGGATAAGAAATGTCCGAGATTCGTCGTTAATCTTAATTTTTTATAGGATGTGTCTAGTTGTCCCAAAACAATGAGTGGAGTTAGAACAGGGGATGAACTAGTATCGAAAATTCGGGACGATTAGACACGGCTTATGAAAAATAATGGACTAGTCATCCCGAATTTTAGGACGACAAGTCACTTCGTTTTTCATAAGATGCAACTTCAGATTCAATCCAAAGTACAATGGAATATAGAGGAATCTGCATTTGCACCTTATATGAAAATGAACCCTAAAAACTAATCTTGGACTTTTGGCTTCCGAAAATTAATACTGCACGAGTAAATATTTTGTATCGATACCGAGCAATCACAGAATATTTAAATGTGTTCTTCATTCAGATTTAAAGAGTATGATTTACTCTTGATTTTTCAACATTTTTAAGGATATTTTTCTATATTCAGGGAAGAGTTGAACTCAAGATTTCAAAAAGGTTCATTTAGCTACAAAAAACTTCTAACTTTCAAACTGAATATTGTTTAACTTGTTTATTGAAATAATTTCAACGTAGGCTGATCCGACGCGAAATTTCATAATATTTGAAATCATTTTGCTCACAAAGTCCTAGATTTAGTTTCAGCACAGATATTCGTCTTTGGAGTGAAGTATGAATTTTCAAACAGTCATAGGAATAAATGTTCCCAATCTTTCTGTCGATAGTGTAAGTATTCCGATGTCCATCGCACAAGCCAATTACGAATGTTATACATGCACGTTACTCG
The DNA here is from genome assembly GCA_932178445.1 of Andricus quercusramuli. Taxonomy (NCBI): domain Eukaryota; kingdom Metazoa; phylum Arthropoda; class Insecta; order Hymenoptera; family Cynipidae; genus Andricus; species Andricus quercusramuli. The sequence continues at coordinate 7,121 of CAKNXH010060287.1, forward strand.
AAAAAATTAATTTCGAAGGAAATTTGGTTGAAATATTGGCGATATTTAAATTGAAATTGTAGAATTATCTGTTTTTTCGTTCAAATAAATTTCTTCATAGAATACTTGCATCTTGAAATATTTAATAATCCCATGATATACATATACATAATATGAATGAGAAGACTAGTCACATAAAAAACAAGAAATTATTGTATTTTTTACTCACCATGGCCAGAATCTCCAAAGACGCCTATCCCCAACAGAAAAATGCAGCATAATAAGCCCTGAAGAAAATTCAGTATTTATTTTTCATTGCTAGTTTCAGTATAATTTTAGCGCATTCATAAGATAAAATTGTATTTTAATGGTTTTAATCGACAAGCAAAACTTCATTGAAGGAGATACTATAATTTAACTATATTTATGTTTGTGAAATTTTACACTTAGATTTTAGTCTGAATATTCTTCATGTGAAAACATGTAAAACGTATCACTTGGTAGGACCCTTATACAAGTTCTTATAAAAATAATAATTTTCGTAACAGAATTTCTGAATACTAAATCAATTTTTCAATTTATAGTGTTGCATAAAATATCAAAAGCTCTCTCGTATCTGGAGATCAGGATTATATTTTTTGTTTAAAGTTCTAAAAGAAAGATTCAAATCACATAAAAATTTAAGGTCCATTTAAAGGTACATTTGAACGCAAAGTACTTTGAGCAGAGTACTTTTTTATTGTAGACATAAAAGGTGGTAGTGCCATGTATAAGAAAAGGAGTGCATTCATATTTCATACGCGGCGCATAATACTTTGCCTTGAACTGGCTATTCCTGTTTATCAGTTGTATAAAAAAAAGATTAACACTTATTTCGAAGAAGAAATATTCTGTCTTCAAGCAGGTACTTCGAGATACTTATACGGTAATACCGTCTATATTCAAGATGTCTTGTCCTATGTTGGAATATTAAATGCTACGAAGTTAGACCGTGAAATATCCTATAAACCGCCATTCCATTTTAAACGTCTCGATTCTAATTTTACGTTAAACCATACTGAGATGAAAATAAAGTTACGGTAACAAAATAATTTTGTTGAGCAGTTTTGGTTCGCTTGAAATGAAATTTTTTTGTGATTACCAAACATTTGGTTGCGATTACTAAAAAAAAAGTGGTTGTAGAAGTGTATTCGGGCGGGATGAGACAAGAAAACATCGACTTCAGGAACCATCCCGACTGAAGACAGCGAGAAGTTGTCCCGTAATTCGCGATTTAATCCAGAAGCTCGGAAAACGAGCAAGATCGGGCCAGATTCTCCAAAAACATTTACAGTTTGACATTTCGCGTAATTATAAAAAAATGTATGAGAATGAAAAAAAATATGGAAGTGGAATCACATAAAAACAAACAAATAGGTTAAAAAAAGACCATTGGAATCCTCGTGGTCATCAAAATGATAATTTAATATTAACTTATGTAGAATAATCTCACAAAAACTAACCACTTTGTTTATAAGAGTACCAGATTAGAAAACTGTAAACAAAATTAAGATTTTTCAGAACGAATATTCAAAAAAATGCATTCGAATACAAATATTTACACTAAGGATTTCAACATTAAAGAGTGAATAATCTTTCGCATAATAATGAATAATAAAGTAACTATGATCAATCTTTTGTGTAAATTCAAAATAAATTAATAAAATACCAGAGGGACAGCCATGCTTCTTCTTCAAAACCTACCTAAAGACTGCCTTTCACTTTGCACAAGCTTACTTTATATAACTACCAACTTTTGTCCTAAAAGTGCACTAAAATTTTTTAAAAACAATTTATGATCCGGTTGCCTAATTTTCTAATGATTCAAGCATTGTTATAGTTATTTTTATTGCATATTCTAAGTCCCTTTATTAAGCAGGTAGCACGCAAATCTGTTACCACTATTTGCAAATATTTCCGGTAATTTTACGTCTGCCACTAGAAAATAAAGAGCATTCTTAGAAACATGGATAGGTCGTAGGGTCAATCCATAGTCTCAATATCAGAGTTGTAGGGGATCTAGTGATTTTGATGAAACCTGGTGAAACTCTAGGGTCGGTTAACAAAATTTTATGGTTAAAATGTGGTTTTAAAATTGAGGGAGATGAAGTATTTTCAATTTTCAGAACTACCTTTTTTCAAAACACGATATCTCCCAAACCGCTGATTGAATTTCAATAACTTTCACACGTGTAGCATATAGTCCGGGAGCTCCTGGAAAAAATCGAGAGTATTTTAGGAAAGCCAGTTTTTGAATATTTGGTTACCTATAGGGGGAGGGTGACGTCAATATGGACAAGACAGCCGGCTAGGCGCTATAACACCTGGGCCTCACAATCCCGCCACTATGTCGAAAAACTAACGAAAATTAATCATTTCATGAAAGCTAAAACTTTTTGTGTGAGTAGTACATACAATAACATTTACGAAATTACCGCTTAGCTGGCCCAGTGCTGGATTCCGGTCAATCAGCCATTCCTTGCAACATTTCAACATTTCAAAAAACTAAAAAAATTTAGGCATTTTAGGAAAGCTCCACTTTTTTTGTAAGTAGTACCAGCCAGCCCACCAGTGTCAGAATATGACCAGTCAGCGACCCCTTCCACCCCTTACGAACCCTTGACTGTACACGCGGGCTGAACGGTAATTTCTTAAATGTCATTCTAGGAACTACTAACATAAAAAATTTAAACTTTCCAAAATGCTGAAATGACTTAATTTTTGCAGCGCTGAGCACATAATGCCACGGCGTACGTTCTTAATTATTTCTCGAAAACTTAAGAGACATCCCATTTTGATATTTACAGGGCTTCTAGAGGACATTGTAAGCTATCTACATAATAAAGACAAAGAAAATAAGAAGTGAGTTTTCTCAAAAATTCAGTTTTAATACTAGTTTTTGAAAAATCTAAGAAGTTCATGCCATTTTTTCGCTCGGAAAATATTGTTTCAAAACTGCATCCTATAACGAATAATTTACGATAAATATACCGTAATATCACTTAAATCACTAAAGTTAGGAAAGTTTAGAAAAACGGATCAAAATTGATAACCCTCAAAGCCTATTCTTCCAAAATTGTCCACTCAGCCTACACTGGGTGGTTTGTGCCCGGGCAAAGTTTAAAGTCCAGTATCTTTGAATCAAATCAATGTATCGGAATTTAATTTTCTTTGAACTATAGCCAAAAGTCTCACAAACATGAATGTTGATTTTGAATATCTCCTCTGTTTTTTTATTTTTACAAAAATTATTTTGGGTTTTTTCTTTCAACACCTAAGATAATGGATTCTAGAATTTTCTTTAAAATAACTAACAATAGCTGAAACTCTTCAGATGATTTGACATAGAATTGCCCACAAACAAAAGTTTCAAGAATATCAGGGGTTAGCACAATATTGAAAAAATGTAATATCAGCTTCATATGTATAATTATTTATATATTGCTTAAGGAATCAGTTTCGACAAAATGAGATTCAGAAGAGACAGTACGCTTTAGTTCATTTTGACAAACAGATAACAGAAGTCAATAAAAACCTGCTAGGTACCAATTATCAAGGATAATAACAGGCAGTAGTGCAATAAAAGAGAATAGCTTATGCAGGAGTAACTTCGTTATAGAAGAAGTTGACTAAATTGACGGTCGTTTCGAAATATCGATTAAACCAAGAGCTCATTCTCCTTTACTAATGTGCTGTATATTCAGCCTGGTTTTGCTTGATTTAGGTGTTCGAATTACTCACGATTAAGGATGCTTGACGGTTTTACTGCTCATTAGGAGGCTTAGTATTGTAAGCAAGAAAATGGGACACGGGCTCAAAATGACATAATCACCATTGCGTAGCCCAATCGTTCTTCGTACAGTTTCTTGTGTTTCAATCTAAGAGAAAGTATAAAATGGTCGAATATTTATTCTTTGTTTATCATTTAAAGATACATAAATAATACGGTCTCAGTTAATTGTTTTTTTTTTTTTCGAAGTGTCTCGTCGTCCCGAAATTCGGGATGACTAGCCCGTTTTCAACATTTGGCTAGTCGTCCCGAATTTCGGGATGACTAGCCCATTTTCAACATTTGGCTAGTCGTCCCGAAAATTATGTATACTTTTTTATTTCTCTCCTTTTGAGTAAGCCGAAGATTAACAAAACTGCTATTCATCCCTAATTAAAAATAAATGTTAAAAAACGGATAAAACTAAGAGTTAGGTTATATTTTATAAAGTGTAGTCTTTTAAGCTTTAACGTATCCAAATTATGTTATGTATTTGCACTGTGTCACCGCAGTCTCAAGGTCGTTCGAAACTTTCCCATGATTTTCGTGCTCTGATTGGACCTTCCTTTGATGTGATCTATAGACTCTTCACGAGATACACTGGTTGCCTTTGTATTTAGAATCAATCATTCATTTGTGAAGAGTATACTTCAATAATTATTCGCTCTCGCACTCTAAAACACATTTTTGTGATCCAAAAATTAATTTAATTAATTCTACAATGATGATTTATCATCAAAAATTTATTTAAACTTTTAATAATTCCCAAAAAGCAAGTTCTTTACTGCCAATGAAACTGCCGATGCGACGCATGCGCAGTACAGTTGGGGAGCCGAATTGAGAGCACTGCATCTTTATTCGGTTTTTCGTTCGATTTTGCGTGTTATTGCGCGTTGGTTAACGATCACGTGACATATAGATCAGCTGTTCTGCGTGCCGGCCTATACTGGCCGAAACACCCCTACCCCTTTTCCAACGCCTCGTGGAGGCGGAAAGGCACCCCTGTGACAGGTCACAAAAATAATGTAAGATAACACCCCTACCCCTTTTCCAACGCCTCGTAGGGGCGGAAAGGCACCCCTGTGACAGGTCACAAAAACAATGTAAGGTAACACCCCTGCCCCTTTTCCAACGCCTCGTGGGGGCGGGAAGGCACCCCTGTGACTAGTCACAGAAATAATGTAAGGTAACACCCCTACCCCTTTTCCAACGCCTTGTGGGGGTGGGAAGGCACCCCTGTGACTAGTCCCAGAAATAATGTAAGGTAACACCCCTGCCCCTTTTCCAACGCCTCGTGGGGGCGGAAAGGTATCCCTGTGACAGGTCACAAAAATAATGTAAGGTAACACCCCTACCCCTTTTCCAACGCCTCGTGGGGGTGGGAAGGCCTGTGACTAGTCACAGGAAAAATGTAAGGTAACACCCCTACCTCTTTTCCAACGCCTCGTGGCGTGGGGGCGGAAAGCCCCCACGGATATCGTAATCTTGCCCATAATTACAGTATTAGCATTTTTTCGGCACAAACAGCCAAATAGTGAAAATAGTCTAGTCATTTTCAGTATTTTTGGTCTAGTTGAAAGCAGTAAAATTAATTAGGTGCATTATTTTCAGGCCGACTAGACAAATGTTGAAAATAGGCTAGTCGTCCCGAATTTCGGGGTCATTAACATTTTTTGTGATTTTTGTCTAGTTAAAACGAGAAATTTCCTAAAGTGCATTATTTTTGGGACGACTAGCCGAAGGTAGAAAATAGGATTGTCAATTTTGGTCATTTTGGTCTAGTTAAAAACAGTAGAATTAATAAAGTGCATTATTTTCGGGATGACGAGCTAAATGCTAGAAATAGGCTAGTCGTCCCGAATTTCGGGATGACTAGCCAAATGGTACAAATAGGCTAGTCGTCCCGAATTTCGGGATGACTAGCATTTATCTAGATTTCCGGCTAGTCGTCCCGAAATTCGGGACGACTAGACGCAGCCTTTTTTTTTAAACATATACTTTCTTTTACGAACTATATTTTGAGGACATCAAAGTAGTATCATGTAGTAGTATTATGATTGTTCAAAGTTATTTATAATCAATCCTCTAATCACATATTCAATTTCTAATAATGCCAGGCTTCGAAGTGCTCTATGGTACTAAAAAAAGAATCTTTCTAAAGAAGTATCCTCAAAATTAAAAAATAATGTATTAAAAAAGTAGCCGTTTTAAAATCAGTTGAAAATTAGTCTTAAAATAAAAAAGCCGGGTAAAAAATACTTCAAATTAAAAATAGAACGTATTGAAAATCAAGCTGTCTTTCATACTTATCTTTGTGTAAATAAATGCGCTCAGGATTGCATCTGAGGAGAAAGGAATGATCTAGAATTTGTAGCTAAAGTTTCCATCCAAGAAGTGTGCATTAAACTTGGGAATAATGACAATATAGAAATATTGAATAACGTATAAAATAATATCTTTAACCCTTTAAAGACCAAGCCTTGACCCCGTTGTATAAAAGTTCCGAAAAAATTCAGGGATAATGTATGGTAATTTTCTGATCGATTTTTGCAAAAAAAATATTTTCAATTTTTATAATTTTCTCAGTTTCTACTAAGTATACGGTAATTTATAACCACCTCGCGAGATGCGGAATATACCACTTCGATCTAATGCACGTATTTATTTTGCAGAATTCTAAGCTTGTTACCTGAAAATTAGGAAAATCGCAAATAGTGAACGTTGCTCAGCTGCAACAGTGGTCGTTAGAGGGTTAAGAAAAATTAGTTTTCTCTCAACTTAATACGCTCGAAGATGTGATTAATGTACATCAGGATGCGTCGAAAAAAACAAACAATGAAAATCAAAATTAAAACTATGTGGTAAAGTTGTATATTAGGGTTCAAAAACCATAATCTTTGGAAAATTACGCTGCACTGCGATATTTTTTTTCTACGTTGTGAAAAAAGATTACTGTATAAATTAGAGACTATTCGTAGTAAACTTAGTGTTCCAAAAACAGGGGGGCATGTGATAGTCTTTTACATGCTATTTTATTCGGCGACTTTATATTTAGATAAGTGCACTAAAATCCTGTTCTCAGTTGCATTACACGTTACAAATGAATAAAATTACATGATTTAAACAAAGGCTGTGTCTAGTCGTTTCGAAAAATGGGGGGCGTTGGAAAAAGAGATGGACTAGTCGCCAATCTCATGAAAAATATTGAACCTGTCCTCCCGAATTTCGGTAGGAGACACTTCGTTAAACAAAAAAAAAAACTCAGGTGGGCCAGACAAACGAGCTCTTATTTCTTTTGAACCATTTCCCAAAATTTGAGCACAATTATAATAGTGTATAATAGTTTTCTCTATAATTTCAGAAGATTTGAAAACCACAATAATCTTAACAAATGACCAACGGTTTATGGAAAATACACAAACTAAAATTATTTTTATTGAATTTATTATCATAATCGTATTTACCGGCAAAGTCCAAACATTCATAAAAAATGTTCAAAACTTGCACTTATACTAGTTCTGAAATTACATTGGATAAATGTATGCACTAATTGTCGGTCGCATCAATGTCAATAAATGATTGAGACATTGAAAAATTATCTTTCCTTGTTTATAAAAAATTTCATTAATGGAATAAATGTTTTTATTGTATACAGTTTTCACAATTGCGAGCCTATGTATGTAAGTATTTGAGAACACTTACTCGAAAAATTTAGAGAATAGTTTGGTCGTTGAATGTTATCCTTTACCCTTATCATCATCCACACTTTTATCCTTGTCTCTGTCCATTTCAAAGTCCTCATCCTTATCCTCGTATTTATCCTTGTCCTTCTCCCTGTCCCCTTCTTTGTCCCTGTCCCCACCCCAAACATCATCCTTATCCTCATCCTCATCGATATTTGTTCTCCTTCCTTAAATCTTCTCCTTCTCCTTCTTCCTGAATTCTTCTCTTTCATATTCCTTCTTCTTCTTCTACTTCGTCCTTATTTCTTCTTCTTATCCCCCTTTCGTAATTTTTCTTCTTTCCTGACTCTTCTCTTTCTCCTTTCATAATTAATCTCGTTCAGCTTCTTCTTTAATTCTTCTACTCTTCCTGAATTATATTCCTTCTTCTGCTTTCTCTATTCTTCTCCTTCTTCGTTGATTCTTCTCTTTCTTCATATTTGTTTTCCTTCTACTTCATCTTTATTTTCTCTCTTTCTCCTTCTTCCGTCATCCTTCTCATTCTCCTCTTTCCTCAAATTTTCTCTTTCTCCTTCTTCGTTAACTCTTCTTCTCCTTCTTTCTTATTTGTTCTTCATCTTTTTCTCCATATTTTTTCTCCTTGTTCCTAATCTCATATGCTTCTTTTTCCTTCTTCCTCCTCTTTCTCCTTCTTCCTTATATCTTCTACTTCTCAATTTCTTCAATTCTTCTCGTTTTCCTTCCCTCCAATTAATCTCCTTCCCTTTCTTCCTTAATTCTGCTCATACTAGTTTTTCTTCAATTATTTTTCTTCTTTCTTATTTCTTCTTCCCTTTATTCTTCCTCAATAATTCCCCTTCTCTTTCCTTCTTAATTCTTTCACTTCTCGTTTTTCTGTAAGTCTTCTCTTTCTGCTTTTCCCTTGCCTAATCTCCTTTTCCTTATTCGTTTTGTGTACCTTCTTTCTTGAATCATCTCCTTCTTCTTCCTTCATTTCCCCCCTCCAATTAAATCCTCTCGATCTCCTTCTTCCTTAAGTTTTCTTCTCCTTCCTTCATAATTCTTCTCCTTCTCCTTTTCGCCTCCTCCCTTTTTTAATTCTTCATATTCTCCTTTCTTAATTATTCTCCTTCTTCCTTAACCCTTATTTCTTTTTTTCCTTGATCTTCTCCTTCTTTATAAGTGACCAAGAAACTGAGCTATTCTTTAAATTTTTCGAGTTAGTAGTCGCGAATACTTACACACATAGGCTCGCAATTGTGAAAACCGTATGTAACGAAAATATTCATTCCATTGATAACATTATTTGTAAACAATACAAAATAAGTTGTTAATTCATCATTCATTTATTGACATTGATCTTGCCGACAATGAGTGCATAAATTCATCAAATGTTATTTTGGAACTAGTATAAGTGCAAGTTTTCAACATTTTCTACCAATTTTTGGACTTTGCCAAAAGATACGCAGTTATTTGCTCTGCCGCCTGACCTATCAGATTTGGCTCAAATCTCATACAGTCATATTTTTTCAACTTGCGCGTTAGCAAAATGTACTTAAAAAATTGTTATATTCATAGTCCTCTGTTCATTAGGTTATGTTTGATAGACCCCTGTTTTCAAAAAATAATTTCAAAATCTACAAGAATGAAGAGAGAATTAGATTGGGTATTTGAAGCTTTTCTACTGATAAAATTGCTTGAGAAACGATAAGTCCGGAAAGTCATAAATATAAACACATTAAATATTAGAAGAACTTTTTACATTTATGATTTCCCAGATTTATCAAATTTGTTTCAATTGCCTTTTTGACCCGTAGAGAAGCCTAAAGTGCCTCATAAAAGTCGTTCATCATACATATAAATGAACATTTTTTTTTCAAACAGGGGTCTATTAAATATAAGTTATCGTCTAGAAAACGTTAATTAAGAGGCTGTACAAATTTGTAGACGTTTAAGACCTATAAAAAGATTTTTTTCAAAGAAGAGTTTGGGTGTACCGAAAGTTTGGTACAAATATGGTTGTGTCTACACAAAAATCCGGCTATTCGTACAGAAAGTGTTGTACAAATAGCCTCTTTTCCAGCTCCCCATATTCTTTTCGAATAAATTCCGTTATTTGTACGAATATTTCGGTACACGTTGGCACAGCCGTTTTTCAAATTGACACACACAAAAAATAAAAACTATGGTAATACACTCGGACCACGAGTTAAGTCTGTTTTGGTTCTGACCTTCGACTTATAGCGGGGTGTCCGAAGAAAAATAGGGCCGTGTGAACACTGGCAGTGAACTTGTGAAATGTGACGCAACGTGACGCAGTTATCGCTACGCTACTAGAGCCACATCTTCCCTTCCGGCCCCGCGGCCAAAACCTCCCGTGTGGAAAAATTTCGTGGCAGTCTTGAATCATGCTCAAGTCAGTACAGTTTTTCTCAAGCCTGTCTATTCACGCAATACTAGCCTGGCGCTACACTGGCGCTGTCTAAGTTTACTACGTGTTTGATTCAAACCTTTCGCTGTCTAGTCTCAGTCTTGGCGCTATCTAGGAGATCGTTATGAATTTGGATATATAAAGATTTTCCAGATTTTAACTAGGTTCTAGATATAATCAGGGTTTGGACTTGGACAACAATTATATAGGTGAATTCAGTTATGGTAAATTTATATTGAATTAATAATAATTTTAATATGTTTAATGCTATATATAATCTTGATGATATTCCAGAAAATCAAATATTAGAGTAAAGGGGTCGAATTTGATGTACCAACTCCTTTTCGATGGATTGCCGGGACTCTATGAACCGAAATCCGACCAAAAATAGGTCATTCGAAAGGTTATTTAATAGGCTTTCGGAAGTTTCGATTGATTTTTTCATATCAACAACAAGTTTTTTTCAAATAAAGATTTTCCAAAAAACGAGTTTTTCGAAAATCGGTAAATGGTGGCTCTAATATGATATACCTATAAAAACATCGAAATACATAAAAAATAAGCAAGTTTCCGATATCAAAATATTTATTAATATTATTTAAGATGATACAAAGCATAATCGAATCTGTGATTTGACATTCTGAAATCTGCAAAGAAGACAAATTGGACAATAAGCGTTAGTATACACACTACACTCGTCATTGTTAGGATCACATGAATCCACACTAAACAAGCACATACATACACACAAATACGTGCATGAATACATGAACCCATTTTTTTAACATTCAGGAAGCTGAATAATGTCTAACTGTCATTTTCTGGTATATCAAATTCGAGCCATCCATGGTATATCATATTAGAGCCGCCCGGTACAAAACGTTCATGTTTAAAAAGCATAACCCCTAAACAGAAGCATCTCCATCTCTACGGAGCAATGCTATTCTTCTAACCCTACTTCACTACTACATACAACATTTATTGGAAAAACTACATTCCGGAAATAACGAATAGACATTTAAGACTTTCCTGGAATGAACTCAGGATATCCGATTTTTTATTTTTCTGTATAACACTTTTTGTGAAGCGAATGAAACAGTAAAACTGTCACTATTTTCCACTATACTTGAGTGCGTTCAGTTCCCACTGTTACCAACCTAGTATATGTTTTAGTTTTCCAGAAATCCAGGTGGCTCAAATTCAAGCCCTATATCAAATTCGAGCCATTTCCTCTATAAATGATTTATCTGATTTATTTTTATTATTTATTGATTGCGTGAATGATAATTAAGCCTAACGTAATAATTATTCGAAATGATAAATAATCTTTATTTCGTAGCCTAATCGCAAGTAAAATCATAGAAACTTAATTTTTTCAATGATTTATTCACACATTAGGTACTTTTAATGTTTAGAAAAATGTTTTTGTTTTATTGAGATAAATATTAGGATGTAATGAATTGAAATTCACATATCCTACAAAAATGAAAAAAAAATAACTTTTAGATGGCCGAGATGTTAAGGCGACGGGACAAAGTTACAAAAATATTATAGGAAATTACATCAGAAGTTCGACACCCGGCGTATGTACAAGAGATTTGTGGAAACTCATTTCTTCATTTTTTTCTATACAAAAACTTTTTTTTTTTTAATTAACTGCAAAATCTATATATTGGACTTTTATGGCATAACAAATAATTATGTTATTTAATTGTTAATTATTTTTTATCAAAATAGCCGATCTGTCAAGAAACTAGTCGATCCGAGCGTTACATCCCAGTCTAGTCTCTGGACAGTCAGCCTGTAAGGCGATCTAGACAGAAACAGTACAGCGCCACGTAATTTTTCCACATGGGCTAATGTGTGGTTACTAAACTCGCGATTCGAGTGTGAGCATACACGGAGAAAAATGGATGGTCAAAGTTAGAAAGTAAAAATTTACAGAGCCAGTCGGTCCTTCTATATGATCGAACGGTCCTTCCAATATTTTTTCGTCATAATCAGAAAGACTCTTATTTTATGCCCAGTCTGACGATTATAAGAACACCAGACTCACAATCAGGGATAACTAAGGTATCCCTTTCGGTATGGTGAATACGCGCATATTTTTTTCACTCATTTCGACCATTCCCGAAGGACTAGATAAACCATATCATATGCTCGATTGCTCGACGTTTGCGCGTCAATCATGCGCGTGAAAATTTGTAGGTTACCGAGTATCGCTAATTGGTGTTTGATGCCAATTAGCATAACGGACGCGTGGACCGCATGCTGCTGATAAAATTAGCAATAAGCAGTTTTTAAAGTACTCGCAAGTATTGCTAGTGTTGTGCTTGAGGTGTTTCTCGCGTGTCATTCCCTAGTGATGAGAATTTAAACGATCGTATTTGTAAGTATCTATTTTATATAATTATGTGACATTCCAAATAGTTGATACTGTTATTATTTTTTAGGTTATATTATAATACAAGCTTAAAGGCATTTCTGATTATTTAAATATAATCACTGAATATTCTAGCAATAATTAATGTAGTTCAAACTTGATTTGTAATTGTGAATTTAAAAATAAAAACTTTATCTTCCAGTTGTCACCTATTCCACATTTCAATTCGTGAAAAGATCGATGGAAGGATCTAGCTCGTACGTGAAGCTGATGGAGAGCTGGAACTGTGGGCAACAAATTATTCAAATATTCAGAGGTAAGTATGATTAATTTTATATTTTAGAACTTCACTCATTTGGCTGAAAATTAATGTGATTTGTTAAAAATTCGTCTTTTCTTTTTGTAGAAGATTAATCTTAATCGAAAAGTCAACTATTTCGTTGAAAATGTGTGATTTTTGTTAAAAATTTATTTTTGGGATTAAAAACTAAATGTGTCAAGTTAAAATTTAACTATTTGATTGAAAACTGACCTTTTTGTTGAAACTTCATATTATCGGATTGAAAATTCCATTATTTTGTATAGAAAATTTGTCTGTTTTGAAAATTCAACTACTTTTTGAAAGATTCATCTTTCATAATTTAAAATCAATTTTTCACAATGAAAATTTGAGAATGTCATTTTTTTTAAACTTAATCCTTTTAGTTTGCACATTTAACTATATGGTTCAAAATTTGTGTAGTTTCTTACAAATTTCTTTTTTTGCTGGGAGATTCAAAATTTTAGTAGAAAACTTGAATGTTTAATTGAAAATTTAACTTTTTTAGAATTTCGCTTTTTTGGAGTACAAAAATTATTTCTTAAACTAAAAATTTAACTATTTTGTCGAAAATGAACTTTTTGGATAAAATTTCATATTTTTGGCTTAAAAATTCTACTATTTTATATAGGAAAATCTCATATATTTTAACGAAGTGATAATTAATGTTTTCAGAATAAACCCACAAATCTTCCGAATAACAGCTAAGGAAATTTCAGATCAGTACCCGAACTTCTGAAAAATGCAAGTGTAACTCGTGTTTATTTTAGAATTCGAAAATTTGGGTTAAAAGTCAAAAATTTTGTTCAAAGGGCATTTTTTTGGTCAAAAATTCAAGTGCTTTGTTGAAAATTCTTTTCTTTCAATATCAAATTTGTAGTTCTACTTTAAGATTTATCTTTTATGATGAAAAAAGCCGTATTTTTGGTTGAAATTTCATCTTTTCTGGTTGAAAATTAACTTTTTTCTTCAATATTTGCCTCTTCTGTTTAAAAATTAAATTGATTTGTTGTTGATGCTACTGTTTGGTTACCAATTATTATTATTTATAAAGTTCACTATTTGGTTAGAAGTTTATATTTTTTCATTCAAAATTACTTTTTGTTGAAAATTTAAGTTACTTGTAAAAGAAACTGTTTCGTTAAAATTATTATTTTTCGTTGAGATTTAATCTATTTTATTTGAAAATTCGACCATGTTGTTGAAAATTAGCTTTATTCTTGAAAATGTATCTCTTTTGATTGCAAGTTCAAGTATGCGGCTGTTAATGCAACTGTTTGATTGTAAATTATTTGTTATGAAATTCTAATATTTAGTTGAAAATGATCATTTTATTGGAAATTCTTGTTTTTTTTTGCTCGAAAATGCAACTATTTGGTTAAAGTTTAATCATTTTGTTTGGAATATTCGATCATTTGTTTGGAAATTCATTTTGTAGTTTGTAATTTAAATATTTGGCTAAAACTTCAATTACATTTTTAAAAATTCATCTCTTTTGCTTGAAAGTTTCCAGCTATTTGCTTGCAAATGCAGCTGTTTGGTTAGAATTATTTTTTATTCAATTCAATTAATTGATTGAAAATTAATCTTTCGGGCTAAAAATTCAACTGTTTTCTGAAAAATTAGACTTCTGAAATTTAACACTCATCTCTCTTGTTGAAAATATGACTTGGGGTTGAAAATTCGTCTGTTTTGGTTAAAGTTCAACTATTTCGTTGAGAATGCAATATATTCAGACTTGAGATCTTGTGCGATTCATAACTTCCTTTATAATTTTAAACGACTAATACGACTTTTTTAAAGCCTTCTAGTCAATTCTCAAGGGTATAAGTTTTTTTTTTTTAATTGGAAAGGCTATCATTAAAATTTTCGTTCTGAATTTATTTCAATTGATTAAAAATTATATTATTTTGTTGAAAATGCAACTATATTGTTGAAAAGTCATCCTTTTTTATCGAAATTTCAACAACTTTGTCAAAAATTCATTTTTTTAGTTTTTTAGTTGGACTTTTTGGTTGGACTTTTAACAATTTTGTTGATAATTGTTATTTTTTTGCCGTTAAAAGTTATTTTTACATTCTCATTCGTGAGAGTGTAATGTAATTTCAAATAGTTTTTGTCTGAAAATTCGAATATACCATTTTTTGCTGAAACTGTATTCTTTATACTGTATAAGTTAGAAATTCAACTGTTTGGTAGAAAATTCATGTAGTTTGTTGAAAATTCGTCTTTTTGGATGAAAAACTGATACAGAAGATATAACAGAAGTGGAGTTTTGTAACAGGTAAAAATTACTCGGAAATCGCTGTAAAGATTCCAATTTTTTTTGTGAATCTTCTTTGTTAAGAATTTAAATTATTGCTTGAAAGTTCATTTATTTGATGTAAAATCCATACATATATTTCATTGAAAATTCGTCTTTCTGGGTAGTAAATTATTCTTGTTTGCTGATAGTTCAACTTTTCGGTTGAGAGTCTTGTTCAAAACTGATCTTTCTTGATTAAAAATTATCTTTTTTGTTAAAGATTCATCTTCTCCGATGAATTTTATTTTTTATTTATTTTTTATTCATTTATTCTAGGGAATATTTATGGGACGGATCACACACAAGGAAATCGTCAGGCAAGCGAAAGTTGTGAACGTTAGCCGTTTAAGTGCGTTAAATATTAAATAAATAATAATAGTTTATTCTATGTTAAATGTACAATGTTCGACCGTAATTGTATTAAATTCTAGATTTAGCTTTAACGAAGGCTGTAACGAAATTGTGAATTATGAAGGGATCTCCATGGATATATATTAAATATAGCAGTGACTGTTTTATCATATGAGTTATATTTATATTTGTGCTTCTAATTCTAAAAATAAAACTGTGCATTTATAATCACCATTTTTAGCGAACTTTAACCTATTCATCATTAATTTAAATATTTTGTTTAATTTTAAGGTTATGTGAGGGTTTATCATTTTTTCCATCCATATATTGTTTTTGAATACGCTATAGAATATGTTATACTCTGCATCTGAATTACTATGGAATTATACTAATTACATAGTGCGATGACTTTTATCAATTGATAAATAGTCAGAAGCATTTCCTTACCAATCTTCAGCAAAACTACTAATTCACAGAAAAAACGTTAAAAATTAAATTCATGAAGAATTTTTTCTTACTAATTTCTTTTGTTACGATTTAATATTACAAATTAGTAATTTTTTCTTGAAGATTATTATCAGAATGCTTACTATAAATCAATTGATAAAGGACTCTCCACCGTTTACATAGTAGACCTCCATACTAGTCCAGATTAAAAAATCAAATCAAATTTTTTAAATAATTTTCAGAAATAATATAAAAATATTATATATATTTGGCTCTTAGAAATAGTAATTTTAACCATATCAGATTTTTGAATCGACCCTCTGCAATAATGGAATTTGCTCTCCTAAAATATCCATTTCGAAATTCCGGGATAATCTAATCGACCATTTGAGGCCATCGAGTGGTCTGTCTAGAGACAATCATATCGACCCTTTAGCATGACCAGGTCAGCTTTCTTCAGATGACCGATTCGACCGTCCGAAATGATCGAGTCAACACTTTGATGTGATCGATTTGAACCTCTTGTTTCAACCTTCTAGAGGTAGTCGCTTTCGCCATATTCAAGGGCTGTCCTATAGTTGACCCTGCAATAAAGTCGGTCCGCACATCTAGATGGCCAAACAGACCTTCCATTTTTCTTCGTGCACTGTAAAAACTATGGTTCCATTTTATTTGAGCATCATTTTTTTAGCGTCCTGTTATAATACCAAATCGTCTTTTTTTGAAGCCATCTTTCGTGCTATTTTACTTTGCTCACTTCAGACTGAAAAGTGGTACGTACTAGCGAACTAAAATAATGCACAGAGCAATTGTTTCAATTGCTTGAAACTTCATGCTTAAGAGAAACAGAAAACATTTGAAACAGAGAAAATTTGATTCTTATACGGTCCTGTTTCGATCCAAAAAAGTTGTACTAAAACGTCATTTAGTGGCATCAAAATAAAGTTGCATTAGAATAGAGCCACTCGAGACTATATTTATGGAGGACTGTTTCAATACCGAAAACTAGCCTTGAAATTATACTTTTTTTTACAGTGAGGATCTTCTATGCCTGTATCGACAATTGATCAGTTCTTGTGTAATAGGTTGTTAATATTTGTAATATTCGATATGATATAATAGAAAAAATTGAAATTGTATAATTAGTTCCATGCTAGAGCGTAGCCAGAAAAATGGGGGGGGGGGTATACAACAGGAAAAAATTTCGGGGTGGGGGGTATGCAGTAGAAAAAATTTCGGAAGGGGGGTTATGCAGCAGCACACAGGAGAGTATATGTATATTATGTACATGTTTCAAAAATTTCGGGGAGATCAAACACGCATCACCCCCCCCCCCCTCTGGATACGGCCATGGTTTCATGTATCGAGTCTTTGAAATGTTTTAATATAAACAACAATATACTGATCAATCTGAAATAAGATCAATTGCAAGAGATTATGCGGAAGGAAATCTTTTCTTGAAGTCAGTCTAATGACAAATGGTCACAAAAGTGTAAAGTTTATGTGCAGCATCGACGTAAAAAAGTTTTTTATGGAACATGACTGCAAATGGGTTAACGTCAGAGAGCTAAAATTTAAGTGTTTTCCTTGAAATTTATTCCTTCAGTCCTTCCTAAGAATCAGCTGGAAAAGAGATAATGTATAAAAAAATATTGAATTCAGTTCCCCTTGTATTTTTATTTTATAGTTCCAATTGCGATTCCATCACCATGAGAATATCTTCCAAGATATTGTCATTTCTATTCATCCGTTTCGAACTCCGCATTTTTGTTATAACATTGTTTGCTTTAAATTCTGAAGGAAATACAATTTTTATAGGTTTCACTGTTTTCTTGAAAATTAAAAGTTTCGAAGCGTATATTTTCAATAAATTCAAGTATTCAACATTCTTGCGAGATGTGACAAAAAGGGAAAAAGTTAAACCATCAAATTACTGTTATGCTTATTGGAAAAATGCACGTAAAATTTGCTCGTGAACAATTTTTTTTTTATAAGGAAACAAACTTATTTTTTATATTTTTATTACAAGCTAGAGTCTGAAAAAAAACTTTCGATTGCTACAACAAAACGATTCGATTTCTGTCGAATAACCGACAATTTTGTTTTGTGACTAATATGTTCATATTTAGGCTTTTGCACTTTTCAAACGTATTGTTGCTTGTTCGTATTCATATCGTGAGTGAAAAAGGATTGATTCTCATCCACTGCCTATACAGTTTGTCACTCAACCTTCTATTTATATAATAACTATTAAAAAAACTGAATAACGATACGTTCGTAATATGTTCCAAAATGTGATGTCAAAAATAATTTAAAAGTTCAAATTCAAATAATTTAAAATGTAGAAATTTGTAAATTGAATACGTATAAAAATTATAATAATAATTATAACATTAAAATTCCTGAAAATGTCTTAAGCAATTTTATACTCAAATTCAGAAAATTTTAAGTTGATCCAAATTGAAAAATTTTGAACAAAAAAGTTGAGAACTTTACAGCTTGAATCATAGGTTTAATATTGAAAAATAATAAATTGAAACGCTAAAAATTGAGCAGTTTACAAGCGTTTACTAGTACGAGGTGAATACCAGCGTGAACTGACGAATGGAAAATATTGAACTGATTTCGAAGCATAAGCTTGACCGTATTTTTGTATTAGTAATATTATTGAAAAATAGTTTTATAATCAGCTTTTTTGACACTTACTTGCCTCGTTTGAATCCAAAAATTCAAATATAATATTTTCTCACGTTTTCCTTATATTCAAAGCAATTCTCCTGTTTTTATGTTGCGAACAGAAACAAATAAGTGCTACCAATCAAACAATATTTTGATAAATAAGAAAGTTCGTGCCTTCAACCAACATAACAAAATAAAATAATTTATATTTTTACTTAGTCTGGGATATTTGTTAGCAATAATTGTTGTGGTTGCATGTTAAATACGATACAGTCTAAAGTTTGTACAATTTGTATAATATATCAAGAAATAATCACTGTATGAATAGAAAAATGTTTTTGAATGACAGTTTTGGATTATTCTTTCATGAACTTGTATAATATTTTCTTGGAAAACTGATCAGAAAGGCTTAGAGTGTGAATATTCTGTTCTTACCCAGAGAGTGCCATCTGAATCAAATTTAAACATACTCAAAAAAAGTATAAACTATATGATAAATGGTTCATATAATTCATGTGATGGCAAAATGAATGTTTCAGCTTTAATTTGGTATGCAATACTTTCCCCACTTGTTCCCGATTTGTCAATGTTATGACTTCAAAAATTTCCCTATTCAATTTGTACTGGTGTCCCCTATATCCAAAATTGAAAATATCGTAATTAAAAATCGTGTTATTAAAACAAATAGATAGGAATAAGTCATGATATGGGCTTATAAAATTTGTACTTAACAAGCTGTTATCTGAAATTAACTTGTATTCTTCGTGAACATAATGGTTGAACATTATACATTTAATTATCATGAAAATTTCGAATATGTGAATAGGTATGTCCATTCCTTTTTGTCTGCAACAGATATTTTTTTAAAGTTTCGCACACGGAGGAATACCATTGAAGTTAGTCCAAAAAAACAGGAAAAAGGCTCATTGTTAGGAGGAACGCAGCATCAGTTCATTTTATATGCATGAAATTTCATTGTACTCATTAAGGACAAGTATGCAAAATTAGTTAGTGGTCCCTACGTGATCTAAATATAGCATCGATTCTGAACTCAATAACTTGCTGCAAATTTAATGTATGCATGTAATCGACTTAAAATGCCATTTTAATATTAAACCTTTAGCATTCTCTTTAGTAATAGTAAATGTTACATTTAACCAATATACATTCCCCTCCTTTGGCACCAGAGACTTAAGATAAAATTACAAAAATTGAGTACAAGATATAAATCTTAGCTTATGTTAGCGCTATACATATTCCAGAATCATCCTTAACATTCTATACATGCAGGGCTTCGTAATTTGAAATACCTAAGTAATTACAAAGTTAGGGTACTAATTTCAACAATTAGGCACCTCAAATTAATATTCACTTTTGTCGGTCATTATTTACATTTTGCGTGCTTAATCCTCATGAAAATATCGAATATGTAACACAAACGAGGAAGATAAACCAAAAAAAATGTCTTAACATTTTTGTATTATGAATTCGATATTTTCACAACAGTAATTTATATATCGAGAGCAATTTTAATTTTACATTCATTATTTCTAATCTGAATGATATTTGACGATCTGTTCTTTATCGGCAGAAAGTGCGGGGCTTCAAGTCCATGTCGTAGAAATTTTTTGGATTTGGTGAAATAAGAGCTGAGGTCAAGGAATTCGTGACCGAATAGGCTGTCAATGGAGCCGTCCATACGCCCGCAGCGTGTGAAGTACTCGACGAATTCTCGGAACTGGAAGAAAATTCGACGTTTGTTTAAAATAGATTATTTTGAATAAGTAATTTTGTTTGGAAACAACAAAATTTTTTAATTAAATAAGCTATGCTAACTTTTTACAAGTTCTAGTTTCAACAATGCTTAATTGAACTGACAATTCGTCAAGCTAAGTTTTCATAATACTTTGTTCAGGTTGATGGAGTGGCATACAAAATGATATGGAAATCTGAAGGATCGCGTAAATCTCAACTAAGCTTTTATCTCTTGAGTTTGTGGCTTTAAAAAAGCAGTTTGCAAAGTTTCCTGCAAGAGTTAGACCTGGCATATGGGTTTAAGAAAAAAAAAAAAAAAAAAAGAAAATATCTGCTGAAAAGCGAGGGTAAAAGAATGTGGAAATGTGGCATTCTAGAATTTGGAAGTACTAGGCGTTCCATGCACTTAATGTACCCTGTTAGAAAAATCTGTATTAAATTTAATGCAAATGTATATGAAGTCATTTGCATACTCGGTAGTGGAAATTTAATATACATTAAAATATGAATAACTGCACACTTTATATTAAATATAATATACAGTTCGGTACGGCAGCGTGCTTGAAAACTCAAAGTGCTTTTATTTCTTCAAATCTTATGCAATATTCGCGACTGAAGTAATAATCTAGAATTCGTCGAGTGAATTCCTTTTTATTATCAGAGTGCAACGTACATGTGGAACTCTTCCCAAAATTTGCCCTGAATGGTAGAAATTTAATGTGAGTACAGTTGATTGTACCCGGTAAGAAGGCCTGAATAGAATAGGATTGAAAATTTCAATTCATGTTAATACCTGATTTTCCCTTCGTTCTGTTAAACCAGAAACAGTAATTAGAAATAAGCAACTGCTATACGTTTCAATACAGTTTGAAAAATATAATTTGCTACCTATCTAATACCAAAAGCAATTTTGCGTACAATTTACTGACGATTATTAAAGAATTTATTATTACTATATGTATGTATAATTATATTAATTAATTAAATAATTATTTAATAATTCAATAAATAAAATTCTTTTTGGTATCTCGGCATTAAAAATCCTATCTCATCCAATTCAGTTATACCATTTGGAATTGAGGATAATACGTTTCACATAAAATCAATTCAGATTTCTTGAATTGAAGTCACACCATCTCTCCGCAATGTAAACTTGAATTCACTGTAATCGACCCTTCCTAACTTGAATTCAACAACCGGTAATTCAGAAAATTCAATGTACACATTTCGCGCATGAATTAAACTGAATTGAACACACTTCATACCTAACCTTCTTTTTGGAATAGAAAAAAGAGTCATTAACACTATGTGAATGAATGGGAAATACATTTCTGAGCCACTTATTACTTTCTTGAACATTGAAGCCTGAAAGGAAAATCAGGTATTAAAAATAATAGGATTATCTCTACTTTCACGCTGTTTTATTATTGAAAATAGAAAATTACTGCAAATCATATTTTGATTTTGTGTAAAATAGAATTATCAGAGCGATTATCATGAATGCATATGAAATTTAAGAAGCACGTACCTCAATAGCGATTTCATATACTTGAGATATTAATTTTAATATACATTGATATTTTAAATTTAATACTATTTTTAACAGTGTAATTGATCGCTTAATTCCTGTTTTTTTACATCGAATTCGGGTTTTATGTGTAAAATATGAAATTTGGTGAAAAGGAAAGAGTACTTTTCAGCACCAGTGTATGTGCAGTGCCGCCCCTGGTCCGTAAAAATTAAAACAGAAGCAAATGTTGGTCTCTCTTCGGAATTACACGTGACAATATTATTCGTCCTCCCACACTTCTACTTCCCCAGATTTCTACACTCTTCCACGCTTGCTTTTTAAGAGATAAATTTTTCTTGAAAAGCCATATACTATCTATGCTGTCTAATATACCTGGCTCAACTTTTGCCAACTCTTCTCTTTTGAAAACCTTGATCTTTAGAGATAAAAGCTTAGTGGAGGTTGGAACGACCCTACAGATTTCGTTATTTTTTTGTGCACCAAAAAAATTAGTCTTACGCTAATTCAAGGAACAAAAAGATTCACAATAACAAAATTTTACTTTTTCAAACTGAATATTAAACACTAAATGTGATCTACTCTTAAAGTATGCCCTGAAAACTGTTTTTTCTACATCAGTTTTATGTGACTATAAAAATATAAGGTATAAAAACTCTCACGTTTTAAGGACGGGTGTGGAATACAAAGCGATGGGATTCACTGCTGGTGGTTTTAGAAGCACAACGTCGATCTCGGAAGAAAGAAGTTCTGACCTTAAAGCTTCTGCTGCTCCTTCAACTGCTTTTCTTGAAGCACTGAAAGCCACCAATCCTGTTCCTGCTTTGGTTCCATAACTGGATCCAGAATCGCCCAAAAGGATAATGCGACCTTGGGGGCGAAAAAAAATGAATGAATTTCATCAACCGCTTTTATATTTACTAAAATATATCTTTAAAATTATTCTCCTTTTAGAACTTTTCAAAAAAGAATATCTTAATGAACATATTATAAATGTACAGATTTCTTACACTATTATGATTGTTGTAAATATATTTTAATGTATAAATTAATCAATCGAAATTAAGTATGCAAATTTTTTATTCTTAACTATTTCATTTATTATCTAATATTTCATTAAATTAGTTTAACCAAAGTTGAACCAAAAAAAAATAAGTACCTTTCTTTGCACGCAATAAAGGTATAAATACTCTGGCTGTACGTAAGGGTGCCACGAGATTGTGTCGTAGCATGGACTCCCACGCGGAGCTTTCTTGTTTTTCTATAATTCCTGGCAGTGCCAATCCGCCAGTATGTACCACTGCCCAAAGGCCTAGAAAATTGAAATCATTATTAAGTTATTCGAATCTTCTCCTTAAATACTAACCCACCCCTATACTGCAGACGGATAGTATCGGATCACCAACAGGGTGACTCACTGAAAATTAACCTTGCTTTGGAAGGTGATGGTGCCGCTCAGAATATAGATACAAATATTTTGTTTAACCTTTGGAAAGCTTTTCAAATTCTGCGTTAAATGAGCCATGTCCTAATTAATATGGCCAATGAATAATGAGAAATCTTCACGGGTTCATGAAATATTAATCGTTTTGAGAAAGCATGCTAATTTTAAAATACATTATACCTAGCTCCTGCCAAGAGATGTACATAGTTAAAGTACAAAATTCCTTAAAAATTGGAATTTTATCCTTATCTTTCTAACGTGATAATTCAATCAACTAGGACTCGTTGATCACATAATTTAATAAGATTGACAACAGTTAAAAAAAATATGTTTATCTATTTCTGCGCGGCACTGGCATTCATCAAAGTCAAGGCTAATTATTTTGAATAGGCCATACATAACTCTATTTTCGTACCGACTGTACTATACGGTAGCGAGACAGGGACCTGTCAAGAAAAGGACAGGAGTAAAATCAACGCGATCGGCATGAAACCTCTGCGCATAATATGCGGGAAAACACTGATGGACAAAGTACGAAACGAGCGAATCCTCAAAGAATGTGGTACAGGAGAGACACTATTTGACATATGGGAAAGAAATCACTTAAGACGGTTCGGACACCTTGAAAGAATGAAAGATGAACGACTGACCAAGCAAGTGTATAAAGGTAAAGTAAATGGCAGAATGCCCAGAGGTAAGCCGCCAAAAGAATGGTTAGAATTTGTGAATGAGACACTAATCCGAAGCGGCATAAGAAGCCATAGAAACACAAGAGCTTGCATGAAAAAATGCATGGACGTGAAGAAAGCTATAGAGTAGTATGCCAGGACAGAAAAGTGTGGCGACAAATAGTTTGTAAGCAGAGTAACAATAGAGTGAATGACGCCTGAAACAAAGACCTTGGACACAAATGGGCCCAAGTGGGGAACCATACAAAACAATTTTGTGAGGTTCCTCACTTGGGGTGATCGCTAGAGAGATTGATCAGCAACCTCGATCGGAGCTGTGTTGCGGAAGGAACGTGTCATTTAAACAAATGACAAGAGAATTCCAGATCAATCTGAAACATCTATACCTAACACCTATATACCTTATACCCATATACCAACCAACTCTGTACCTATACACCTGTTCACTATTTTCCAACCGAGCAAGTCACGCTTACCCCGAAAGGGAAATGGCTTAATGGTATACTAATAGTCAATATTCAATGTAGTTATTTCACTCAAAACAAGATTTTATATTATTTTCGTGACAAACTTTATAAACAAATAACCAATTTTGGGCTTTTCCTGCTAGAAAATTTGTTTTTGCAATAAGTATGACCATAAATCAATTTAATATGGATTCTTAAAGTAGTTAAATATACTAAAGAATAATAACGATTATTATTAACAAATTTATAAACAGATACCCATTCTATGCATTTTTGTGTAGGAAAAAAATTGGTATAACCATGTTGAATTATTATTATTATACAATTAAACCATTTCCCTTTCGGGGTAGGCATGACTTGCTCGGTTGGAAAATAGTGAATAGGTATATAGGTATAAAGTAGGTCGGTATATGGGTATAAGGTATATGGGTATATAGGTGTGAGGTATATATGTTTTAGATTGATCTGGAATTCTCGTGTTATTTATTTAAATGGCACGTTCATTCCGCAACACTGCTCCGACCCAGGTTGCTGATAAATCGCTCTAGCGATCACCCCAAGTGAGGAGACTCACAAGGTTGTTATACGTGGTTCCTCACTTTGCAAAAAATAAATCAGCAATTATTGTTATCATTTTTTTTTAGTGTTAATAATATTCTTATTCAAACCTTTTCAGGAAAAGCATTAGTTTTTCTCTCTCAATATTATTAGAACCTAGTTCTAGTCATTATAATAGTTACATACAAGTAATCTCGCATTAGCTTTCTAAATTCATTGATTCTAATCATTTCTACCATTTTGGAGTTCCAAGTTGAATTATTAATAAGAATATAACTATTTGTTGTTGATATTTTTTGATAAAAAAATCCAAACTTGATTCTGCTTGTATCGAAAATTGAGAGGAGAAAAATGCCCTTCATAATACGAGGCTTGAATTCGGAAATTATTGACATGTAACAACAATACAAATATACAAAATTATTGCGCACTGTTGATTTATTTGTTGCAAAATTATTAAATATAGTTGCATAAATCTTCTATCATAAATTATCAAATGTAAAAAAAATGTTTTATAGAGAAAAAAATTTGTTTGTGCATAAAAATGTATAATATAGGTATTTGTTTATAAATTTGTTGATAACAATCGTTTTTATTTTTAAATATATTTTATCAATTCATCAAACAATATTAAGTTGATTCATGGTGATATTTATTGTAAAAACAAATGTTGGTGTTTTGTTGATAAAATTTGTTATTAACAATTGAAATGTTTCATTTTTATAATCAAAAATTAACTCTCCAACTATGCTTCCACGGATTAGTGGAAGATAAAAAATCTCTCCTCAGGCAAAATGATCTCATGAACGCTGGAATATCTCAAGGATATTTTAGAATATTCTGAGGATATTCCATTAATGACCCAATTTTATATGCCAAGGATGTCCCCAAGATATATCCCAATTCTATAATTTCCTATATTTGTGAAAATTCAGATATATCTAAGGCCAATTATACGTATATTCAATCGCATAAATGAAATAACTCATCATTTTTCAATATAAGATATTTTTTCGGAGACTTTGTACAAAGTATAACATTATAAAGTACCGGTAAAATAATACTTGACTCCCCTCTAAAGTCACTTTCCGGTGAATTCAATCATGGCTGTCAGTATGCGAGAACTGTCGCGCAATAATGAGCGACGCTCTAACAAAGGTCAACAATTTCTCGAAACTTCAGGCCGCATTATAGACTATTCTTATTCATATTGAATCGTTTTTTTTATCGTCAAAACTGATTTTTCCGTTATAGTCATAGCGAAAAGTGCTACCACCACACATATCCACACATATACAATAACAACCAACTCTTAATGAAAATAACTACCGGTATTAATTTTTTATAATTATATCAAAAAAGAATTCAAAATAGACCGAATGTTTGAGATTTGTATAAAGCGGACTTTTGTCAAACGGATTTTTATGGATCTCTATGTTTACATGCATTCTACATATTTTAAATTACATTTGCATTCCATAAATATCAGATTCCGTTGCACAGGACATTGTATGGATATCGCACGGGGCGGAAATGTCGATATCCTCACAATGAGGTCCATTATGCAAGACTAATCGTAGGTGGCAGCACCGAGCTGAGTACTATACCCTGTGTCAATGAAAAACAAAAAAAATATGGTGCTTGGTGTACGGTTGCTTATAATTAAATATATGAGGGTAAACAATGGGATACATGGTGAACTATAGTAAACCTGACCTCACTTTGCATGTGACAGTCAAAAAAGGATTGATCAACCTTTTACGAATGCTATGTCATAAATATTGATAAGAAAGTTTGAAAAATATTTTTTGTTATCTTTACAAGATAGAAATGGCACTCTTTATACTTATTAACAAAATTTCTTTTCTTGAAATTCGTATCTCATTGACAGAAGATCTAGTACTCGGCTCGGTGCTGTCACCTAAGATTAGTTTTGCATCATGAACCTCATAGGCCACGGTTATCCCGTAATGTTGCATAACGATACGACATGCTCGGTTGCCTTGCTCATTTCAGACGTTCTAGAAGAATGGTGAAAAACTGAGAACTTAATTATCTCTTTCCGTACTTTCATCTCAACTTATCTCATTCCTTGCCCGAGTTATCGGCGGAAACGTCATTTACGTGAATGTCACCTGATAATGTCAAATGAAAACAAGAGTCGACAATAGTGTCAGATAGCACTGAAAATTTCGCGAAAAATTTGGAGGACTCGAATTATTATTACTGATGTTATTAACCAAATAATATTTATATATACATATTCATCCAGTCTTATCCTTGCATGCGGGGCTCTCTACAATGATGGAAGAACACTTTTCCCTAACTGCTCGTTGGGACAACAATGATAACACCAAACATAATTGTAAGAGCGGTTGAAAACAACAATGCTGACTACCCTAGTATTTTAACAAACTATAAGGACAAAAGCAAGTTGAAAGTATGATAGGACTTTTTTTGGAGAATCACAAATCTTATACACATTTTGCTTTTCAACAGAATCGATTTTACAACTAAAAAATGTGAAAAATACAGCTCTTTTACACACTAAATGTAATTGTGACTAATCGCAACAATAGTAAATTTTCTGGAAATAACATCTAAGGTCGCTGATTGCGAATCTGAGGTGAAAAATTCAAAATTTTGGAACTTATATGGCCGCCAAAAATAAAAAAATGAGTATTGTACCTGCCATTTTGAAGTTTAAAATTTGGACTACAGATTCGTAATCAGCCACCCACAAAACCCTTCAGATCCAATTTTAAAACAACGGTACATTTTTTCAAACTTTCTGTCCGCCATATTAAAGCTGCCATTTTGAATTTTTGAATTTTGACTTCAGATTCGTAAACAGCGACCTAAAAACGTTTTGAGGACCGATTTGCAGCCACGAGGCCATTTTTTCATTCTTTGGCTGCCACATTGAATTTACCATTTGGAATTTCGATATTTTTCCTTTAGATTCTTAATCAGCGACCCACAAAACCTCCAAGAATCCATTTTTTAACCACGGAACTCATTTTTACATTGTTTTCCGCCCTATTGGATTAGCCATTCAGAATTTTGAGAATTTCCACAATTTGACTTTAAATTCGTAATAGGCGCTCTCAAAAACCTTCATTGAATAGTTTCTATCAATTCGTATGTAATGAAAAATGCATGCCTCAAAGGGTTGAATGGTATTTCCAGTCTATCTGCATTAAATATGGTATATGGTACATAGCGAATTTATTCATTTAGTTTTTTCGAAGCAAAAAATCAAATCTGCAAAACTCCCCGCTTTTCCGCAGTTTCGCATTTTTTTTAAATCATTTTAAAATACTTTTTTAAAAATCGGCTTCCACAATTTTCTTGAAAATTTAATAATGTTGATCATTCCTGGAAAAAAACTTCTGAATCTGTTCAGAATTGCGATCTTAATATAAATGTACTCTCCTGTGTGTCGTTGCATGGGGGGGGCCCCCCCCCCCGACATTTTTTCCTGCTGCATATCACACCCTGAAAATTTTTTCTGGCTACGACCTTGGATGGACGGACGGACACCCCATCAAAATCCCAGGCGGGGCTGCGAAACTCTAAAAACGAATCAACTATTCGTTTCTGTAAGAATATCGAATAAGCGGCACGTTACTCTTCGCTTTACGTGCGCGTATGTCGTCCAAACTATTTTTAATTTCTCATTATAACTTTCTCTGTAATCCTCGAGTAGGATTTAAGGGATTTTCGAAATACGATGAAAGTCTTTAAATTATTTAGTAATGCCTCTTTGACAAATTAATCCGATCCCCATTTTGGGATTCTGACCCAACTTTCCAGCAAGTTAGAATTAGTATCATAGTTCAAGAAGTTTATATCTGTGAATAAATTGATCTAAACTAATGATATTAGTTTAGTTGGTAGACCAGCAGACTAAATTTCTGCAATCATATTGAATAATTTATGGCTTCTGATTTATTGATTAATACTTTGATAACAGTGTCGAAAACTCAATTACGAAGTATATCTCATGAATAATTGTAAGTATAATTTTCAGTTATTATCAAGATGATTAGTTCCTTAATAGGAAATTGATTGTATTCTCATTTTCAGTCTAATATTGAAATCAGAAAACCCATTTATCTTCAGGAAAAAAAAAATATCAGAAAATAACTTGATACGTTAAAATTAAAATTGAAATGCCTACCCAGATAATATTAATAGTCATATCTGTCAGTTTTGAAACGTTCGGAAGGTCGATTAATTTTAATATAGAATCAACAGGCAACATTCGAATGTCTGTTTAAGATTTTAAATTACTTTCAAATAGACCCTCCTTAGCCTAGTGTCTACTTAAACGATTACTTCTTCATTTTATAAAATATAGTACCTGGATGGAAAGAAATTAAACTTCAAATATGTTAATTAAAAACAATTGAAAGCATGAGAAGAACAGTTGGATGAGGGAAAATGTTTTGAAATTCTGTTTTTAACAGAATCATTTGAGGTACATCAAGCTAGCTCCTCCACAATTAAAATTCCCAAATTTATTTGTATCAGAATTTTAGGGCTTTTTTGGTTTTTTTTTCGCAGTATTGTCGATTTTTGGACTCCTCTACTTTTTTTGAACATTCAAATTTGAAGTGGAGTCAAGCCAACAACTCCACTACATAAAACTTATAAAAAAACAGAAATTTAACACGACAGAATTCTGAGCTTTTTTTTGGGCTCTTGAACGCGCAAACAACCAATTTTCAAAAGCTACCCCCACTGGAAATAAAACTAACACCCATGTAAAAACTCAAACACGGGAGAAGCAAAATACACCACAATTTTAGGCTTATTCTGAGCTGTCAAATGCACCAAAAAATTCAAGAAACCACCCCCTATGTACAAAAAAACACCCTCCATGTACAAAAAAAACCATCCCCTATGTACCAGAAACCATTCCCTGAGTAAAAACTCAAACCTGGAAAAAACAAAATAGAAAGAAGTGTTGGGCTTTTCTTGAGCTCTCGAATGCTTGAATTTTTCTGCAAAAACCTCCCCTACATCCAAAGAGTCAAACGCCTATCTATGACTTCGAATTTGAATTTTCAAGGAGCCCAAGAATTAGAGACTCTGTTCACTCTACAAAATTCCTATTCCCAAACATCAGAAACTCTATTTACACAGTAAAAGTATGAAAAAGACTATTTTTTAACAAAGTCATATCTGCGTGGTATCAACGGGTTGTGTTCAAACGTTGAGGGTAAGAGTCCAAAATTCAGAGTTGGCATTTCCGAAGAGCACAAAATCAGAGACTCTATTTGCAAAGTAAAAATCTAAAAAAGATTACCCTTCGACAAATTCTTATCTGCGTTGCAACCAGGGGCTGTTTTTCGACGTGAAGGATTGGAGCCCAAAAATCAGAGTTGGTGTTTTGAAGGAGCCTAAAATTCAGAGACTCTGTTGACACTGTCAAATCCTTCAGAAATAAATGTTTGACAAAGTCATATCTGCGTGTTATCAAGGGATTATTCTTAACGGTGTGCCTGAACCAACTTTGAATGCAAGGTCATAGCACATCCAATTTTTTTGGATTCTATTTAGAGGCTGAAAAATAGTGTGCGAAAAATTTTTAAGCCAAATCCCCCCAGCCGTTTGTAAAAAAAGTGTTTTTTATGGTTAAAAATCAAAATCATCAAAAAAATGTGCTGCATTTCCAATTGTATTCTTGTACAGCTTTTAGTAAGTTACTTGGGTAATGAGGGTGTATGCTCGAAACTTTATATTTAGCCCAGGTCGTTTAAAATCCGAATGGACAGATTCCATGGCTTGTTCGCTGTACAGTCGAAGACCTTTTTCCACTTCAAGACAAAAATCAGGGTATTAAAAAAAAACCGCATAAACTTTAGGTGTAATTAAAATTTCCAAATCACAGTAACTTCGCTTGAACTCGGATATACAATCTAAGTATTTCGAGTGTAATTTTGAAAAAAAAGAAGAATCAGCGACGGATTGAAAGGCCTTAAAGCATCTTACATATTTTAAACAACCAATGCTACATATTCGACGCAATAAGTCGATTTTTTCAAATAGCATTTTGCAAGAATTACCTGCGAACGCTGGACTCCCGTGTACAAACTCGCGAGTAACATTACACATCCCAGCCCATTGGAGACTATCATCTTCAAATTCCGTCAGCATGTGCTCATACATTTCGTTCACAATCCCGAGCAGCAGATATATTTCTGTTGGTGGAATTATTTCTAATATTTTCGTGTTAGCGTTTTCTGAGAATATTATAGGAGTATTTGTACGTTTTTACACTTCTTCGCAGATGATGTTGTACTTCCACTGTCCTGCCAAGCAAAAAACTTCTCCTTACAATTTCCAACAGTTCTTTATTCCCCACACGCGTCTAATTCATCTTTTGATGCAGTGCACCAAGTGCAAGGAAACCTACTTGCGTGTGACATGATGCCCGTCAATACGTTGGCAAGTTTTAATTCAGTTGCAATTGCCCCTTTTAAATCCTTCAATTCTAAGGGTGACCACAGAAATATTAGAAATAATTCCACCACCAGAACTACATCTGATGCTCGGGATTGTGGGAAAAATGTAGAAACACATTCTGCCGGAATTCGAAGATGATAGTCTCCAATGGGCTAGGATGTGTAATGTTACTCGCGAGTTTGTACATGAGAGTCCAGCGTTCGCAGGTAATTCTTGCAAAATGCTGTTTGAAAAAATCGACTTATTGCGTGTATTATGTAGCATTGGTTGTTAAAAATATGTAAGGTGCTTTAAGGCTTCTCAATCCGTCGTTGATTCTTCTCTTTCTTCAACCTTACACCCGAAATACGTAGATTGTATATCTGCGAGTTTAAGCGAAGTTAATGTGATTTGGAAATTTCAATTACACCTAAAGTTCATACGGTTTTTTTTCGTCCCTGATTTTTGTCGTGAAGTCGAAAAAGGCCTTGCATTTTACAGTGAACAAGCCATAGGATCTGTCCATTCGGATTTTAAACGACCTGGGCTAAATATAAAGTTTCGAGCATACACCCTCATTACCCAAGTAACTTACTAAAAGCTGTACAAGAATGCAATGCCCGACATATGTAAAAATGAATTATTTTTTGTTTCAGTATTGATCTGAACTGATATTATATCTACTTACCATATTTCGTTACATAAAGTGAAAAAATTGGAAATGCATCTCATTTTTTTGAAAATTCTTATATTTAACCCATAAACAACTCTTTTTTCAAAAACGGCTCGGGGGATTTGGCTTACAATTTTTTTGCACACTATTTGTGAGCCCCAAAATCGAATCCAAAAAAATTGGATGTGTGTGAAAATTGATTTTTTCACCTTGCATTTAAAGTTGGTTGAGGCACACCGTGAACGTCAAGCTGTAAACATATCCACAAAAAGGTTCAGAATTCAATAAAAGTCTCAAAATCTTTATACGGGATAGGAACTTTTTTGAAAAGTGAAAAAATTTGGTTTTACGGAATTAGAAATTTTGAAAAAGCAGAAAAATCTTGACTGTACCCATTTCTAGGAAACCATAAAGTACGGACGCCTGCTTCCCGCTTCACGAACTGATTTTTAGATATAATTTATTGATTTCTCCTCCTAAACATTCAAAAATATCAAAAAAGAGCAAAAGATATTTTTTATAGTTAAAAAACAACCCCTTGGTACCATGTAAATATGACATTGTCAAAAAATAACCTTATTCAGAATTTTAGTGCGTAAATAGAGTCTCTAATTTTTGGGCACATCGAAAATGCCAACTTTGATTTATGGGCTCCTACCCTTTACGTCAAAAAACAACCTCTTGATACGACGCAGACATGGCTTTGTCAAAAAATCATATTCTTCAGAATTTTATTGTATAAATAGTGTCTAATTTTTGGGCTCCTCAAAAATACCTACTTATACCTACATATAGATTATTTCAGCCAGTATTTATAATCTCTAGCATGTTAGTTTCAATTTGAACTGCATCATATATTAAAAAAGAGCCCAAGGCCAATGCTTTACAAAAAATTTCACCAGTCCTGTCACATTTTAAGTATGTGAATCTGGAGGGAGGGTAAAAACTGACTACTTAATTACAAAAATGGTATGCCGAACTGCACATTTTTTGGCACTTTTTCTGTATGGACTAATAAAGTAGGCCATCATATGTGCTGTAATCCCCTTAGTAGGTCAAAAATGTCATAGCAATATCGAGTCAACATCGAGGGACATACAAATTGAAATCTATTTGAAAATCGCCCATATATACAGGGTGTCCAAAAAGTAACGAAACACCTGAATAATTTTCCAGGTAAAATATTTTTCGAAAAGGTCAAGGTCATTATTGAAGTAACTTTTGACGAAGAATCCAGAGGTGACCTTGAATTTGACCCTGAGCTTGAACCTCAAGGTTATTTCAAGGTCGACTTCGTTTTTTTAAATGGGAACTCCCATTTTTAACAACGGCAATCGAAAGAGCGGGAAATTTTACTTCCAAACATGTATTTAGGTCTTGGGTCAAGGATGACCTTGAGCTTCAGCTAAAGGTTTTTAGGCTTGACCCAGATATGGGTCGGGAGCAATCTGTACTGCTTCGGCTAAGTTTTAAGGTCAAGCTCAAGGTCAAATTCAAGGCCACTACTGGATTCCTTATTAAAACTTAATCCAAGAATGACCTCGACTTTTTCCGTAAACACCTGAGCCGAAGCAGTACAGATTGAACCTGACCCATACATGGGTCAAGCCTAAAAATCTTCAGCTGAAGCTCAAGGTCACCCTTGACCCATGAACTGAGTACTTGTTTGGAAATTATTTAGGTTACTTTTTTTCTTAGATGGTAAGATGGGAAAATTGAAAGAAATGCGGAAAAATGTATACACGATTCGATCTCAATTCAAATTTGATAGTGTCTATACGCCCGGACACAAGCCACGCCCGCTTTCCTTTTCCAGCTGCCCCTTCCTCTTGCCAAGTCTGTAATAGGCCTAAAATTGAACATTCAATTGTTGTTTTATATGCATATTGAATCAAAGATATCAAACTTTGTTTATAAAAACCAGAAACATTATGTAATTTTACTTATAGAAATCTAAAGAATCGACAAATGGGCATAAAAAAGTTAAATCTATGAAGAATTTCTTTTCAAATGTAGATGATTTTAAAGCTTCATGAAGTTTTGAGGCTTCGACATTGAACTTTATAATAGTTCGGGTGATTTCTATCAATGCAGAGAGATAGAAATCATCAATGCCATCCTATTTTGCCAAAGTTTCAATACTGGGAAAGTTTTTGCGGTTGATATCGACCTCAGTGCCATTTCATAGTAAATCAAAAAAAGAGCTTTACCGTCTTCACCAGCCGGAAGTTTCGACCTAACTGTATCCAAACAGGCGTGTAAACTGTCCTCTCGTGTCGGATCCAGTTCTAGTGGAACGATTTGTCCTTGAGCACGTACGTCTAATCCCATGGCACCCTCCATGCTTGAAGGGTCCTGTTCTTTTTCCTTTTGCGTCTGCACAGCTCTTAAGATTTTGATTGCATGAGAATTTCCTTCTGGCTCTAACAAGCCGGCAAATACCTGTCAAAAACAGTAAAGATTTAAAATCTGATGGGCAAATTTTTTTTTAATATGCCTGCGCTGCACGAGGCATACATTTTTTGAAAATAATGGTCACAATATAGAAATTTATAGTTTGGTGATTGTGAATTCTCTTTTGTTAAAGCTCCTTTGCCTTTAACCCTTGTGTGCACACCCAACTTTATCCACGTTGTTACACAGCCGCGTGCCCACCTCCCTTGTTCACAATTTTTTAAATAATTATGCACCCGCGTGAAAAAATTATGCATGGCTCACGCATGGCAATAAACTTGGAAATATCTGGCTAAAGCATGGGTCATGCATGGGAATTCACTTGGAAATATCTGGCTAAAGCATGGGTCACGGCTTAATGGTAGCATGGCTAAAGCCTTGCTCGTGTCCGTCTTCCATGCTTA